>CANYLF012117792.1:0-10465 GCA_948193215.1 Bocquillonia castaneifolia
AAACTATATTACGTTTCATGTGGCAAATGATATGGAAGAATATCCTAAGAATATTCTTTCTCAAATGTTCACATTAGAAAATTTACACTGGGATCCCAATAGTACACTCTGGGTTTAAGCAAATTGATTTTTAGTTACCAATAGTTACCAAAATATAACAAATTGAAATTGGATAGTCGCTTTGTAATTTCATCAAAATTCAGTGACCTTTCTAGTTTAATACATGTTGTTAAGTGGACCTTATTAGTTTATTTATTTATTTCTTTTTGATAATTATTATTAGTTTATTTATTACTATATCGTATACATAGATAATTTCATTTAGGGATAATAGTCTTTTATATTCCCAACTTTGATGCAAATTTCAAATATATCCTATTTTCAAAAGTATTTTAATTTAGTCCTTGAGCTTTTCAATGTGTTTTAAATATATCCAATCGCATATCTGAACTTACATGATATACTTACATATATCCTAAACTTTAGTAAAAATTACAAATATATCCCAAACTTTAGTGCAGATTTCAAATTTTTCCCAAACTTTAATTTAAATTTCAAATATATCCTAAAACGTGTTGAGTTGGTAGCCACATTTATAAGAAATTGACATGTGTCATCAAAGCACATGCTTGGATATATTTAAAATAGGTCGAAAAGTTCAAGGGCCAATCTGAAACACTTTTGAAAGTAGGATATATTTGAACATGAAAGTCGGGGATATATTAGACTATTATCCCTTTATTCTACTATTCATATTATTATTTTGTTGAATTTGATTAAAATTATCTAGTAATTTTTAAACTTAATCTTAATTCATTTAACTGATTGAAGTTGTTACTTAAAAAGAAAATGGAATAAATATTATGCTCAGTGAGTATAATCCAGTGATATACACACTATAATTACCTTGGGAGTCAGAGATTTGAATTAATTTTCATTTGAAATTAAAAATAAATTAGATCAAACATTAAGAATCTATGGGTAAATCACCATGCACATTTTCTTTCCCTAGAGATATAATAGTCTTTCGTATCCTCATTTTTGCTACAAATTTCAATTATATGTTAATATTTAAAATGTTTCAGTTTGGTCTGTCATATTTTAAAAATTGTTTCAAATCTATCCAATCATATATCTTCTATTTCAAATTATATCCAAAAATTAAATCTTTAACTTTTCCAAAATCTTATGATTTCAGCCACCCCCATCATTGCTCCACTTACCAAACCAAAGCCCAGGACTTTCTCTACCTTTTAACCTAAAAAACCCCCAAAATTGTTGGGGAATTGAAGAGATTCGAAGCTTAGAAAACTAGTTAACGTCCACCAACATGGTTTCATGTTCTCTAGCCATGTTTAGCCCCAATCAACGTCAGAACCGACTTTTAGATTTATTATCACTTTTAAACCGTAGCTATGGCTACTCTCTATAGCCATTTACCCACCCACCGAAACCCCAGCCTCAACAAACAACAGTCCTCACACCGGAACCACCCAAAGAGCCATCGTATCAACACCTCACCTCAACAGCAGAACCCCTCTATTCTTCCTTTACCTCGCCAGCCAACACCTCCTCGAGATAACCCTCAAGTCATATATTTTGAAGGGTACCCAGAAGGATGGAGTGTCTGAGCCTTGTAGAAGATCTTCATCACATTCAACATCCATGGAATCATCTCATTTGCCTCAAAGAAAAACCATCGTCATCTCCACTTTGGCTTCATACGACTCCATCAAGAACTCAGTGTTAAATCTATGATTGTCCATATTAATAAGATTTACATTGGTTCTTGTAGGTTATGGGCATTCTTAGCTCGTTACCCATTAAAACCCTCTATCCCTTCACCCAAGGTCTCTTCCCTTAAACATTCACACCCTCCCTCTCCTTTGAAGCCTGCTTTTCAAGACAGTCACTCTTATGCTAAAGTGGTTGTGAAAAGTGCTGAAATATCATAAACTTCTTCAAATAACAATTTAATTGAGACTAGCTTTGTTTTTACTGGCTCCCTTAAGCCACCGTCTTGGTCTAATCACTCTTGTGTTATTTTCCTATAAGATATCAAGAAGCTTCTTGAGCTCCCTTCAATCTTACATGGATGAGGCCTTCTCAACTAGAACTTTGCACCCTTGGGAGGCAACCAAATTCTGTTAAGCTTTAACTCCATTGATGAACTTTCTGCTTTCACAACACGTGACAGGTATTATAAAAATGATTATATCAAGGAAGTTTCATCTTTTGCTGATTACCCAATCCCCACTGAAAGGTTAGCATGGATTGACTTCTTTGGTTTTCCACCCAAATTCATGTCCTTGGACTTGATTGAATTTATGGCTTCCAAATTCAGAGGGTTCATTACAGTCCATGATGATTTTAAGCTCTGTAGACGGCTAAATGCGGTGTCCTGCTTACTTTCCATCTCTGATGGTTCAATACAAGGGCATTTTCAAATGGAAATTGGGGAGTAAAAATTTACATTCCATGTTTTTTAATCTATTATCCCCTTCACCTTTTTGGCTAATAATACAATAGACACCGATTATGATACTGCCACTGATTATTCTGATGATGAATCTAACTTCATCCCTAATACTGACATGGTGCCAACCTTTCCCACTGATTATAATTCCATTCATTCAGATACATCAGGGAAATCACATTCCACTACACTTCCAATAGGAGAGACCACCAACATTTGGAAAATCCACAACAAGAACATCAAGGCACTGTATGCTTCATGAATACATTCAGACCTGATGCACTAAGGAAGAGAGCACATGAGGCTGGCAGCTCTTCTAAGGGAATCAGTTCTCTCCCTCCATTAAATGGAGCCAGTACACATGCTTTGGAGAATCATTAAAAAACAGATGGTCAGATCCACAGGTGCAAACATTTCCTACTCTAAAAGCAAATGAAATATGGTAGATAGGTGAAAGTATTGGGTTATTCAAAATAGATAATAAAGCAGCCCACCATCTCGGCCATCAAGGACATCATTGAGGCAGTTTAAATTTTTACTGTCATCCAGGTTTCTCTATTTTTTCATGTCTATTAATATTCTTCTTTGGAATTGCCGAGGTGGCTTGTCAAGCTCCTCGAAATAAGCCTTTGTCTATAATCTTTTCTCCTTACATGATCTTTCTATGTTTGGTTTAGTTAAAACTAAAAAGGAAGTTGTCACCTCTATGTCTATTAGTCGGTTCTGAAAACATTCTGACTTTGATTTCATATTTGTACCATCCATTAGAACTTCAGAAGGCCTACTATTTTTATTAAAATGTTCTTTGCTTTCTTCTAACTCTAGATGGCTACTTATTCATGTCACAGGTGTAGAATTGGGTTTCTTTATCTTACCGGTCTATGGCCCTAATGCTGCAGAAAAAAAGGCACTTTTAGGGGCATAACTTGTTTCTTTTATCCATATTTGTGATAACATATTGATTTTGGGTGACTTCAATGAGGTTCTTGACCTCATGGAACACGCTAATGGTTCAGCATCACCCTCTATTTTGGCTTTCTAGGAATTTGTGAACTCCTCAAAACTGCATGATCTTCCCTTTTATGGGCGTTTCTTTACATGGAGAAATGCAATCTCCTTCTTAAGAATTGATAGAGGCTTGGTTTTTAAGTCCCTTAGCTCTTTTTAACTGTTCCAATCATTATCAACAGTGGACTCCACTCTCTTAGACCACCTCCCTCTCATATTCAAGTCATCTCTGAATCGCGATTGGGGATTTAAGCCATTTTGTTCTCTCAACTCATGGTGGGAAGACCCTAGGTTTAGCTCTTTTATAGAGCATTCATGGCTCAATATCTCCTCAGATCATGCCTTGGACAACCTGTGCTTGAAACTTCGGCAATTCAGAAAAGATATTCAGAATTGGAACAAAATTTTTTTTGGGGATGTGGAAAATGCAATCAAGAAGCTTGAGTTAGAAATTATTGAAAAGGAATGCAGAATGCCCCGACCTCTCTCTGTTAGTGATGCTTCAGTTTTAGGGGTCTAAAAGAGGATCTATTTTTGAAAAGGAAACACAAGGAATCCATCTGTCACTAAAAATCTTGGATTCATTAGACTCTTTTCGGGCACATCAACACTAGTTACTTTCATAAAGTTGCATCCTCCCACTTCAAAAATAACCGTATCTCTACCATTACTGATGATTCTAGGGTTTATAATGACTAGGCAATTATTCGATCATGTATCTATGAGTTTTACTCATCTTTTTTCTCTTGTAATAGAGAAGTGCATTTTGATTTAAGCGCCCTTGATTTTTTTTATCTATTTCTCTAGATGATAATGTTGCTCTTATTGCACCTTTCTCTAAGGAGGATATTCTTTTTGCTATGACTTCTTGTGGTGTTAATAAAGCCCCAGGCCCCTACGACTTTAATTTTTATTTTTACAACAGGGCATGGAATTTTATGAAAAAGGATTTCATTGACATTTTTTCCTAGTTTCATGATACGGGACACTTGCCTAGATTCCTGAAATCCTCTCACTGTCTAGATCCCTAGTTCTTCTTCCATCAGAGACTTCTGTCCTATTAGTCTTGTCCAAGGAGTCTACGAGATACTTGCAAAAATGTCATCTCTCAGACTTTGAAAAGTGCTCCCTTCTTTGATATCTGAATCTCAGTTTGCCTTTGTAAAATGTAGAAGCATCCATGACTGCTCCTTCATTGCTTTAGAAGCAGTTCACTATCTTAACCACTCTAAGCAGCCTTCTTTACTTTTCAAATTAGATTTCCACAAGGCTTTTGACTCTGTCAATTAGAGCTTTCTTCTTTTAGTGATGTCTAGAATGGGTTTTGATGCCATAAGGTTGAATTGGATGATGAACTGCTTACATGAATCTTCTACATCCATTTTACTTAATGGAACGCCAACTCCTCCAATCTAGCTTCAGAAGGGGGGTCAAACTAGGAGATCCAATATCCCATTTTCTTTTTGTCTTGGCAATAAAGGTTTTGAAACAGATGATTGACAAAGCTATTAGTTTGGGACTTCTCAATGGTATTCGGCTTACTAACATGCATCAACAGCTCTCCGTTCTACAATTCACTGATGACACCCTTTGCTTCTTACTTGCTGATTTGAATAATCGAAGACAATTTATTCATATTCTTCAATGTTTTAAGCTTGTCTCAGGTTTGAAGATCAATTTCAATAAGAGCTCTATTATTGGGATTAAAGTGGAAGATTCAGTTACTAATCTCTGTGTCGAAATGGTTAAATACAAAATAGAATCTCTTCTTATTAAATATTTGGGTGTCCCACTTTCTCACAGGTCTCTCTCCATCAAAGACTGGGAGCCACTCTCTTCCATATTCATATCCATACTAGCTTTGTGGAAAGGTTCGTCCCTTTCCTACGATGGGCATCTTACTTTAATTAAGTTTGTTTTGTGTAGCATGCCCATTTACATGATGTTTATATATAAGATCCTAGTGTCAGTTCAGATATCTCTAGAAAGTTACAAGCATAATTTCCTTTGGAAAGGGGATTCAAAAGGGAGATCACTATGTAAAGTCTCATGGACTAGAATTTATTTGCCTTTGGAGTCTAGAGGTCTTGAGATATGTTCTCTTCAACTACAGAATGCTAGCCTCCTCTTTAAATGGTTATGGAAACTCAGATGTGGTGATTCTGAGTCTCTTTGGAAGCTCATTACTATTAATGTTTCTAAAGTTCATTCCTGGGACAGTTTAATTGTGAAAAAAAGTTCAACACTCTCCCTAATGTGGCGTAGTATGAAATCTACTTGTATTTTATATTCTACTTACTGGGACTTTTTTCTCACTAACTTTCGGTTCACTGTGTGTAATGGTCTTACTGTTTCATTTTGGCAAGATAAATGGTTAGGTAACAACACCCTACTACTTTCTTACCCTTAGTTATACTCATTGGCCATTGACAAAAGCATCTCAGCTCAAAAGGGCATGCACGAGCTTCTCTCTTGGTTAGGCAATCCATTCTGGCATCGTCGGCTCTGATTATCTGAACAGTAAGCCCTAAACGAACTGTAACTCTCAGCCTCAATAATTTCCACTTCCTCTTCTCTAGATAGATTATCATTGTCTCTTTGTAAATCTGAATCATATTTGGCAAGTATTTTATTGCAGGTTTTCTTTCTCACAACGTGGACAACAACTCCACTGTTCTAACTCTCTTACCCTTCCTTTTGCTATAAAGATGAGGTAAGACAATGGGATCCTCTATCCTCATTCCTCTTTGTTCTGGCAGTTGAAAGGCTAAGGAGTTTATTATCATCTGCTGTGAACTTGAATTTTATTGACGGATTAGAAATCAATAATGTTATAGAGCCTCTAAACATTCTTTAGTTTACAGATGATACACTGCTTATTATTCCCTTTGATAAATCAAAAGTAGTCAATCTTGTGGACAGAGCGCCCGAGAGCCTTCCCGTCGGTTGGTGTCCAACCGTAATGGCGATAGACTCACTATATGGATTTTTAGATTTTGTGAAAATGTTTTGTGGAGTCGCTACCCGAATTGGATCAAGATCACCTAGTGATTAACAAATAGGTAAATTCCTCAGGAATCCCCATTCGTCATCACTCTAGATGAATTCTTGGTTTGGAATGAGTCATCCATTCTTGGGGTAATTTTCCATTTAATTAAGTAATAAGGTCATTATTTCCTACAGAAGACAAACAATGTAAAGCGATAAATCACCCGAAAAGTAGTATGCAATGAATGGACGCACCTAATATTGTTTCTAATCAGTTATATTTCTACATTAGGTCTGGTGTAGTTAACCCTAATTGATGGAGTGCAGTTGGCTGTATTAGGTGGGTTTGCTACTCATTTTATTAATAATTAGCTGAGTGGATTATTTCTTTATTTATTTACACGTAGAACTGTCACAGTTAGTTTCTAACATATTTTACACATATTTATGAGTTAATATTTGCACATTAATTTATTTATTATTTACCCAAAATATTGGAATGGCATTAACATACATATACCCTTAGAGAAAGGAAAGGTGAAATGATTTTCTACCATTTTTATTTTACTGTTTATAGGATTTATTTATTAAATGTCCGATTAATTATTTAACAGTTAGTTCTATATGATTGACAATAAATGAAATGGGATTAGAAAACCTTACACAGCCCAGGAGAGAACCTATCAACCGATCTCGAAGCTTCAAAACAGTCTGGCAGCTTTAGTCCTCTTTTCACATTAATTGCATAGCTCATATGAGTATGTCCGACTAAACCTCTACTAATGATTTGGCTGAATGATAGGCCCAACTTTAAGAAATAATTGAAGTAGGTGGGACATCTGGTCAAACCCTGATCATCTGGCCGAATGATCAAAGGTTCGGCCGGATGAGTCCCTTTGGCATGTGATGGTCCAGCCGGACCTGTGAATCAAGGCTGTGGTTGTTTCTATGAGTTTTGACCTGTTTATTACATGCCCTTTTGAATATAAAACAAACAAGGAAAGAATGTAATCCTAAAGGAGCTAGGAAATCTCCTATAGTTCTAATATAATAACATGATATAAGTCACATCTGTATTAAGGATTCAGAGGAATATTTGAATTCTTTTCCTTCATCATTGGATTCCAGTTTACGTTTCTTTCACCTCTAACCCATTACCTTGACCTCAGGGATCCATGCATGTAGAGAAGAAACAGAAAGAACTTAGTTATATACGAACATGTAAAGTTACAGAAACTTAAAACATTAGGATATCAGTGGAAAGATACAACCTAACCCTTGTTTTATGATGTATGGATGCTAGAATGATCCTTATAGTCGTTATACTCTCAAGTTTTTACCGTTTTGTTGAATAGTCGGAGAACCGGAGACGATGAAGCTACACTCCCTCTTCTCTCCTTTTTTCTCCTGCTTGAGTTTTTCTACTTAATGTTGAAGTAATCTATCTTGCAAGTTGGTTCCAGGTGCCTCCCCCCTTACAAGGTGTTGATTTAAGGTTTTTATAGAGCAGAGCAGTAGGAGCACGTAAGCCTACTGTTGTATTATCAAATCACCACTTTGTAGTGAATAATCATGATTATCCCTATGAGCCTAGACTAAAGGTCTGGTCAGATCTGTGCCAAAGGTTCTGCCGAACCTTTGGTTAGTGGGCCTTAGCCCATCTCTTTCCGTGGGCCTTCGGGCCTAGCCTAGGTCATTTAATGGTTCGGCTAGATGTTTGATGGTTAGACCGAATCTTTGGGTGTCTAGGGGATTATCTTTACCATTTAATTGCATAGGATACACCTCTAAAATAGATAATTTGCCCCAAAGTTCTTGGCTTAGCCCTAAGGATCTAGTATCCCAAAATTTAGTGTCTACAAATCTTTTGAAAATCTTGAGATGTTATGAAGCGATCTTCGGGTTAAAGATAAATTATGCTAAGAGCTCAGTCTCTAGGGTTAATATTAATCAAAATGATCTTTCTTGATCTTCTACTTTTCACTGCAAGATGGAGAAATTACCTATGAAGTACCTTGGTCTCCCATTGTCTACCAGAGCTTATTCAACAAATTTTTGGGATTCTATTCTCTCCAAATTTCGCAAGAAGTTGTCAATATGGAAGTGGAAGCTATTGTCTCCTATAGGTAGAGTGGTCCTCATAAACTCAGTTCTCAAAAGTTTACCTTTTTATTTCATGTCAATTTTGGCAATGCCTTTTTCGGTGCAAAAAAAAACTGGATAGTTTAATAACCCAATTTTTATGGAGAGGGGATTCCACCTCTAAAGGACTATGTAATGTCTCTTGGAATGAGGTTTGTAGTATAAAAGATTGGGGAGGGATGGGAATTGTTTCACTAAGGCTATCTAATAAAAGCATTTTATTAAAATGGCTTTGGAAACTATGATTGGGAGATACTAATTCTTTATAGTATAATGTGGTGTGTGCTTCTTTGGGCATTGCTAATCTTAATGATGTTAAAGTTATGAATCATACAAAGTGTTCAACAATTTGGAAAAACATTTATAGAGCTTGTGTGGAAGATGAAGAAGTGTTCAACTTTTTCGAGACTTATGTTTCAGTGTAGGTGATATGAGGGAATAACATTCTTTTTGGTATGATGACTGGACCAATAATGGTCCTTTTCACCTTAAGTTTCCTATTATCCATGGTATTCATAGACACAACTCAACTACAGTTACTGCCTTAGCAAATGAAGGCTAGAAAGTTTGTAGACTGTGGCTCCGTCTGGGAAAAGCAACTCAGCTCATTGAACTTCTTTGTCTTATTGAGGCTATTGTTTTAGATGAATCTGGCAAATCGGATAAGGTGCTATGGTTAGGAAATGCAAAGGGATATAGGCCAGGGACGTTCACTCATTTTTTTTTAAACCAACAGAATCAAAATGGTGTTCCGACATTATTTAAGACTATGTGGAAAGTCCTTGCTTCACCTAGAGCTTTTCACTTTGCATGGCTTGCGTGTCTTGGAAAGGCCACAACCCTCTCCTTTCTCGCTTCTAAAGGTATCAAGATAAATGCATCAGATTCTTGCTCTCTTTGTAATGGGTGTCGGGAGACTATTGATCATATTATTCTCAATTGTGTTAACTCATGGTCCACTTGGAATTAGTTCCTGAAAAAGGTTGGGATCTCTTCAGCCATGCCAGAGTCTATTACCCAATTCTATGAGTTCTGGATCTCAACATTGCTTTCCTCTCCTTATAATGTTCTTTGGTGCTCCTTATGGTATTTCTTAGTGTGAGAAATCTTGAAAAACAGAAACAAGAAGATTTTTGAAGGGAAAATTACAAACACGGAAGGCATTATTTTTGTTGGTATTTCTCAAGTTGTTTTTTTACTTTAAGAAAAGGAATTCTTCTTTTTCTTATTCTTCCTTGGATATGTATAGATCCTTTGGAGATATCTTTGATAGAACTAGGTTGTTTCAATCCTCCTATGTTGGCGTAGACTTTAGTGTGCGAAACCTTCTTAGAAAAGAAAACATATGAGAAATGATCCGGTCTAGGTAAGAATTCTCCGTAACGATAATAGTAAACAATTAGAATCACCGGCTTTTGCAGTTTTCATCAATCCGGAGTAATACCTATATGTGGCGTCAGGTAATGAAATAATTGCAAGCCAAGTTGGTACTAACTTATAGATAAATTTAATATGTGAGTCAGGTAATGAAATAATTGCAAGCCAGCCAAGTTGGTACTAAACTTATAAATAAAAGTAATTTTGTCTTCATAAACATATTTTAAGCGCGTCAAATGCATCACCAACTTCAAACTTTCAGGCAGAGTTTCGATTTCCGCTACTATCATAATCGGAAGTTGGTACTAACTTATAGATAAATTAATATGTGCAATAATATGAGGCAATGGCGGCTAGATGGAATTTTTTTATTATTATTATTATTTCTTCGATTTGTAATTGGAACTTCTTTTTTCATGGGAAGTAGTTGGAAGTTTACTTTTTTTATGGGATGTAGTTGGAACTTTAATTATT
>CANYLF012119316.1:0-18123 GCA_948193215.1 Bocquillonia castaneifolia
ACAAATAAAGAAATGCCATCTACTACAATTGGACAAGCTTTCATATCTGTGTTTACTATGATAACACTACCAGCAGACATAGATGCACAAATGTTATACCCCAATGGTTCTATTTTACCTTGAATATGCAATGCAAAGTCATGTGAAATGAATGAACATGTAGAACCCGGATCAATAAACACATATGCATTAAGACCACATACAGAAAATGTACCAGTCACAACTTCTGGTGCAGATGGTGCTTCTTGCCTAGTCACAGCATAGACTCTAGCTTGAGGTAATGGATGTCCAATATGTCCAGCTTGAGTTATTGAAGTAGTTCCTCCTCCTCTACCAGCTCATCCTTTACCTCTCCCTGCAGTTGCTTGTGACACATTATCACCAACACTACTTTTTCCTGCAACCTGATAAGTACCAATAGTCCCCTTACCCATAGTACAATCTCTGGCATAATGTGTCCTGGCTTTCCTCATTGGAAACAAACAACCGGTCTTGGTCCCCAACATTCACCAGTATGTGTTCGTTCGCACCTATTGCAAATCTAATTTAATTGATTGTTTTAAGATTTCATCTTTATTTAACCAATTAAATTAATTCTACAAAAGATGATTTTTTGAGTAAAATAAATCTGATATGTAGATTTTAAAATTTCCTTAATACCCTTATTTACTCATGTGAAATGACTTAAATACCCTTCATTAATATAAAATGTCATTTATGTATAAATATGTAATATATAATTATTTTCTTTTTGCATATTTAAAATTTATTTCTACACCCATACAAATGTATACATATTACCATGTTCATGCATGCAACTCATGCTAAATGAATGTTATATTAAGAAAATATAAAATGGGTGTTACATGAGCAGTTGTATGTGTTAGAATATATATATTGTATATAGTTGGATTAGTTAGTTTGTATTTGTTTTATTATAGCTGAGCTGGCAGAGTATTTGTTTTGTCTTGTAACTCATATAAATTAACTAGTCTTTAGCTTGCTTTGTACACTTGGGAGTTAAACAATAAGAATTTTCTCTTTCATTAGAAACTTCTCTGTTTTTCTCTCTCTTTTTTACTTTGATCACCTAACTTGAATTCAAGTTCTTCAGTTCTACTAGAATATATAGTGTATATAGTTGGATTAGTTAGTTTGTATTTGTTTTATTATAGCTGACCTGGCAGAGGTCTTGACAAAGAAACAATTATCATGAGCAGACTGAGAAAAACCAAAATCCAACAAAGCAGTAGTAAACTCTTTGTTCCATTGCCTAGATGCTTGTTTCAAGCTATACATGGATTTTTTAAGTTTACAGACTTGCCCTTTCTGTGCCTTTGATTACCCTAGAGGAGGTAACATATAAAAGGTCTTCATCTATAAATCCATGCAAAAAAGCATTGTTGATATCAAGTTGATATAAAGACCATTGTTTAATAGTTGCAGCAGTAATAATTAATCTTACTGTCACTAGTTTGGCAATAGGAGAGAAAATTTTAGTATAATATCCACCCTCAACTTGATTATATCCCTTGGCAACTAATCTTGCCTTAAATCTATCTACAATTCCATCACCATGCCTTTTAATTTTGAAAACCCACTTTAAACCTAGGGCCTTCTTTCCTTTAGGCAAAGTGGTTAAGTCAAAGTATAATTAGATTCTAAGGCATCTAACTCTTGATTTATAGCCTCTACCACCTAGGGTCTTTCTGAGCAAGGATAAAAGATGCAGGTTCAGAATCTAAGGATAAATGAGCCATAAAATTTTTATAAGAAGGTAAGAAAGAAATTGAAGGGTTTGAATCTGTAATTGCAAGATTAGATCTATTTCTGGTAGATGTTTTTATTGTAGCATGATAATCTTTTAGGTAACTGGGTAGTTGTATTGATCTAGGAGGAACGGTAGCATGAGAAGTTGTGTTTGGAATGTTGTTAGAATGAATAGGACTAATGTCATGTATAGAAGTAGTAGGAGAAATATCATTTTCATGTAAAACAAGACTATTTAAAATAGGAGGAAAGAAAAGAATTTTAGAAGTGTTATTTTCATGCAAAATATGCAAAATATGAATATTTTCATCAGAAAAAGACTTAAAACAATCATTAAAAGCATCACTTTGATCAACTATAGGAAGAGAAATATATGTGCTACTGCTGTCTATTTGTGAAGAGGAATATGGAAACACATTTTCATAGAAAAATCACATCTCTGCTAACAAAAACAGTATGTTTATTCAAATCATAAAGCTTGTAAGCCTTTTACCCTAGTGGATATCCCAAAAAAATGCGCATAATAGCTCTATTGTCAAATTTAGATTTATTTGGTTGATTATTGGTAGGAAATCATAAACAACCAAAGACCTTTAAAGAAGAATATGGTGGAGTTTTAGAAAAGAGTAAGGCGTAAGGTGATTGCCAATTTAGAATATAAGATGGAAGCATATTTATTAGTTGCCGTCAAAATACATTCTCCTTAGAATTTTTGTGGAAGAGAAGCATTTAATTTAAGAGCTCTAGCAACTTGAAGAATGTGTTTACGTTTTCTCTCCATAACTCCATTTTGTTGTGGAGTATGAGAACTACCTTTTTGGTGAACAATGCCCTCTTTTGATAAGTATTCAGTCAAGCTGGAATTAAGAATTTATTGCCATTATCAGTTCTGAGAGTTTTAACGATAGCTTGAAATTGTCTTTTGATTAAGGCACAAAAACTAATAAGCATTTTAGGAACTTGAGTCTTATCTTGAAGTAAGTACACGTGCATCTAGTGAAATCATCCACAAGATCGAGTCAAAAAATAAACAGCACCACTTAAAGATTTTTACTTAAAAGGACCCTAAAGATCATCACGTAAAATATCAAAAGGAAAAAAAAGTAGTAATAGAACTATTTGGAAAAGATAATCTCCACTGTTTAGCAAGATGATAGACATTACGAACATGTTCCTTTGGTTTTCTTACATTCAATTCAGAGATATAAGGAAGATGTGGAAAAGAAGGGTGACTTAATTTGAAATGCCAAAGAATACAATTTTGGCCATTCATACAATTGAAAGAAGCATCTTTATAAATAGGAATATTATAACTTAGCAAAATGAAAGAAGACATTATTTGATTCAAACATTTTGAAGAAAAAACAAAACTAGAAGCATCAAAGTGGACGGAGCGCTCGGGACCTGCCCGTTGGTTGGTGTCAAATGGCAATGGCGACAGACTCACTATATGGATTTTTAGATTTTATGAACATATTTGTGGAGTCGCCACCCGAATTGCATCGGGATCATCTAGTGATTAACAAACAGATAGATTCCTTAGGAATCTCCATTCATCATCATTCCAAATAATTTCTGGGTTTGAAGTCATCCATTCTTGGGGCGATTTCCCATTCAATTAAGTAATAAGGTCATTATTTCCTACATAGACAAACAATATAAAGCAATAAATCACCCAGAAAGAAGGATGCAATGAATGGTCGCGCCTAATATTGTTTCTAATCAGTTTTATATTTCCGCATTTGGTCCAATATAATTAGCCCTGATTAATTGTGTGTAGTTGGCTTATTTGTGGGTTACTACTTATTTTAATAATAACTAGTCAAGTGGATTATTTCCTTATTTATTTACATGCACAACATCCATGATTGGTTTCTAACATATTTTATTTTATCCACAAGTTAATATTTGTAATTTAATTTATTCAATATTTACCCAAAAATATTAAATGGTAGGAGTATGCATACACCCTTAAAGAAAGGAAAGGTGAAATGATTTAATTTTTACCATTTTTATTCTACTATTTACCGAGTTTATTTATTAAATGTGCTGTTAATTATTAACAGTTAATTCTAAGTGATTAACTATAATAGAAAGAGTTAGAAAACCTTACCAATCGACCGATTAGTCCCTGGAGAGGGCTCACCGATTGACCTCGAAGCTTCAAAACACTCAATCTTGGTTTTTGTCTCATCAATTTTCCATTCAGCATCGTGATGGTCCGACCGGACCTTTGCCATAGGTTCGGACTGATCTTTGATTGGGAAAGGGCCAAGTTGTGAAAATAATCGAAGCAGGTGGGATATTCGTTTGGAGCATGAACATCCGGCTGGACCTTATGATCATTCGGCTAGATTTTTTGTGGTTCGGCCGGACTTGTAATTATGGCATGGACTATGTCTTCTCTTGTATTATTACAAATTCTTATGAAAAACAATTACATATGATAAATAAATTCTTGAACTACTCCAATAGTTCTATTATCGGCTGTGGAAATGGTACATGAAAGTAGCCCAAGCTTTAGGGTCAAGTTATTTCTTAGGTTTAAAGCTTGGGCTACAGGACCTCAAACTTCAATCTAGTTGGCTCTTCATCCTCCTGGCTCCCTGTGAAACTGGTATATGTAATTAGAATGTAGAACAAAATTAGTATGCGAAGTATGAAAAGTTACAGTGAACTAAACAATAATAAATGAATGGAAGAATATGCTAATTCTGATGTATGGATGCTTCATGGATGGTTGGTTGTCAGAATAAAGGTATGTTACCGCTTTTGGGTAGAGAATGAGCTTCATGATTGATGTAGTTTCCTCATTCAAAATGCAAAGAACTGAGAAATAAGTTTCACAGAGAAACCAAGCTTTGAAAATGAGTGTATGTCTGCTCTCTTTTCCTTTCCTCTCTAAGTGCCTCTCTGTCTCTCTATTTTTGTTTTCCTTTTTCCCTAAAATCTTCCCCATAGTGTAAAAACTTAGGGTATTTATAGGATAAAAATGAGTCTTCTTCAGCAACTTGTTCAATTTGTAGTATGGGTATAGGCCCGTGTAGGTTATAGGTCTCGAGTGCACTACTGGTTCACGCATCTTGCCGTATAACCTATCATGTCAAAGTGATCATCCAACCAAATCTTTGATGAACATCCGGTTGGAAGATCACCTAAGGTCCAGTTGGGCCTTTTGGGCTTTAAATATGCTTCTGTGAAATGTGGGCCCTAATGGAGTTACGAAGGTTCGATCGGCCGAATCATTAGAGATCCGGTCGGACCATCAATGGGCCTGAAAATCATTTTCAAAAACACTTTCAAATCATTTTCAATCTTTTGGCTTAATCTTATGAGAAAATGGGTGACAGAGTGGCCCAAGCTAGACTGCATTCATCACTAGTCTCCAGCGTCGCTTTCACATACCTCAATCCAAAAATCGAGTGTCTACTATCAATCCTGTACAAACCAAATTGCAACTATAATTGATTACTCTGTTGGTCCTAGAAAACACAACCAAGAGGATAAAATATCACTTTGACATTATTATCAAGAGCCAATCTACTAACAAATAGCAGATTATACTTAAAAGTCTGGCTTAGGATTAGGTTTCATTCCCTCATTCTAATTACTAACTAATTTTGTTTTTCATATTCTTGACTTCGTTTGTTTGCATGATTATTATTTTTGCTTTTTTGCAGATAGCTGTTTTAGAGTAACAATTATTGAAGCTATAGAGAGCCGGTTAAAGATTAAGTTTGATAAGTATCATTAGCTCTCTATTAACGATAGTCATGATCATGTTATGTGGTACCATATGTGGGTGGATTTTCTGAACATGTACTTCGATATGCCTATTATCATGGAATATCTCTAGTATTCTATTTATTTACTAAATTGTATTGTAATTTTAATTTTTTATGTGATTTGACACAATAATAAATTACTTTTATTCATTTTTAAGTTCTTCATTGATGGGTATAAAATAATCAGAAGAGGAAATAAATAGTAATGGGATCAAAAGATGGCCTAGTAATTGCAACTATTGTGGGTGATGTTTCATTCATCAAATACAAGGAAGTATAGTTCTAACTCTTCACTATAAAAATTCTTTAATTCTATAATATATTCACCCAATAAATTTTTATTATATTTTTTATAGGCTATTTACATGGGACCTGATAAATTTAATTATTACAAAGCATGTAGACAAGAAAAGGATTGGTTCCACACTATTCTGATAATAATGCATGGAGAATACCAAGGGATACACATTGCATTGAACTCCTAGATTGATTGGGGAATGGAAGACTTTATTTTTATAAAGTGAACAAACAATAAGGAAGGAGTACATGGGATATATCGGAAAGCAATGATTTCTATTATCTCATCTTCACATATAGCATAATCCCAAAATTCATGTGATTTTTGCTTTTGATTTTGATTTTGATTCTATAAATTATTTATAATTCTCTAAAATTTTTTATTATTCACTAACTATTTTTTTCCTAGTTCATCTTGAATTCCTATATTAGAGGTTTGATAAAATATCAAGTTCCAAGTTGAGTGCACTATTCGATACATGGGAGTGCGAAGGGTTGTGGTATTATGAACGTTTACCCAAAAGATATTTTGTTGGTGGTAAGTGGACCAGATTATTATCTAGCAAATATTTTGTTGAGAGGTTGGTTTGTATTGCATTTGACATTGAGTCTCACATTGGGGGTGTTTTGAAAAATGAAAACAAGGCAAATTTAGCCGATGTTAGTAAGATAACATGTAGGATTATTTTGTATTTCTTACATTTCTTAGTTTTGGCGTAAATTGTTGTGTTTTAATATGTTTTGCCTTTTAGTATTCGTAACTTTTTTAATTTATTGTTTGTAAATTTCTTAGTTTTGACTTAAATTGTAATGTTTTGACTTAGATTGTCATGTTTTGACTGAAAGTGTAATGTTTTTTATAAGTTTTACCTTATTTTATTACGCGTCACATTTAGTCTCATAATGGTGGTGTTTTGAAAAAAGAAAACTTGGATATTACATTCTAGGGACTTGCAACATTGGCAAATTTAGCCGATGTCAAAATTGGTGGGGTATTGATTATATATCTTTCATTTCTAGCTTAAAACGTGGAGAGTATTTCAATCGCAATAAAGCAAAGGAAAATGCATTGGAGCAAGATAGCCTCTGTGATTAGGTTTAATTCCCTCATTCTAATTACTAACTGATTTTGGTTTTCATATTCTTGACTTCGTTCATTTGCATGATTGTTATTTTTGCTTGTTTGCAGATAGCTATTTTACAGTAACAATTATTGAAGTTATAGAGAGCCGGTTAAAGATTAAGTTTGATAAGTATCATTGGCTCTCTATTAACGATAGTCATGATCATGTGATGTGGTACCATATGTGGGTGGATTTTCTGAACATGTACTTCGATATGCCTATTATCATGGAATATCTCTAGTATTCTATTTATTTACTAAATTGCATTGTAATTTTAATTTTTTATGTGATTTGACACAATAATAAATTGCTTTTATTCATTTTTAAGTTCTTCATTGATGGGTATAAAATAAACAGAAGAGGAAATAAATAGTAATGGGATTAAAAGATGGCCTAGTAATTGCAACGATTGTGGGTGATGTTTCATTCATCAAATACAAGGAGATATAGTTCTAACTCTTCACTATAAAAGTTCTTTAGTTCTATAATATATTCACACAATAATTTTTTTTTTATATTTTTTATAGGCTATTTACATGGGACCTGACAATTTTAATTATTACAAAGCATGTAGACATGAAAAGGATTAGTTCCACTATATTGTAATAATAAGGCATGAAGAATACCAAGGGATGCAATTTTTTGTTGCATTGAACTCCTAGATTGATTGGGGAATGAAAGTCTTTATTTTTATAAAGTTAACAAACAACAAGGAAGGAGTACAGGGGATATATCGGAAAGCAATGATTTCTATTATCTCATCTTCACATATAGTATAATCCCAAATTTCATGTGATTTTTTATTTTGATTTTGATTCTACAAATTATTTATAATTCTTTAAAATTTTTTATTATTCACTAATTATTTTTTTTCTAGTTTATCTTGAATTCCTATATAAGAGGTTTGATAAAATATCAAGTTCCGAGTTGAGTGCACTATTTGATACATGGGAGTGCGAGGGGCTGTGGTATTATGAACGTTTACCCAAAAGATATTTTGTTGGTGGTAAGTGGACCGGATTATTATCCAGCAAATATTTTTTTGAGAGATTGGTTTGTACTGCATGTGACATTGAGTCTCACAATGGGGGTGTTTCGAAAAATGAAAACATGGGTATTACATTTTGGGGACTTGCAACAATGGCAAATTTAGCCGATGTTAGTAAGAAGATTGTCATGTAGGATTATTTTGTATTTCTTACATTTCTTAGTTTTGGCATAAATTGTTGTGTTTTAATATGTTTTGCCTTTTAGTATTTGTAGCTTTTTCAGTTTATTGTTTGTAAATTTCTTAGTTTTGACTCAAATTGCAATGTTTTGACTTAGATTGTCATGTTTTGACTGAAAGTGTAATGTTTTTTTTTAAGTTTTACCTTATTGTATCACGCATAACATTGAGTCTTACAATGGTGGTTTTTTGAAAAATGAAAACTTGAATATTACATTATAGGGGCTTGCAACATTGGCAAATTTAGCCGATGTTAAAATTAGTGGGGTATTGATTATATATCTTTCATTTCCAGCTTAAAACGTGAAGTGTATTTCAATATCAATAAAGCAAAGGAAAATGCATTGGAGCAAGATAGCCTTTGTGATTAGGTTTCATTCCCTCATTCTAATTACTAACTGATTTTGGTTTTCATATTCTTGACTTCGTTTGTTTGCCAGATTATTGTCTTTGCTTGTTTGCAGATAGCTGTTTTAGAGTGACAGTTATTGAAACTATAGAAAATCGGTTAAAGATTAAGTTTGATAAGGATCATTGGCTCTCTATTAATGGTAGTCAAGATGTGGACTCTGAATTTTTGGATGCAGGTATGTGGAAGTGGCCCGGGGGCCCAATGATGAATTTGGTCTATTTTAAACCAATTAATTACCCAATTTTTTGTAAAAGTGAGCTGAAGAATACAAAAATTATTTTTAAATATGCTAAATATTTTTAATGTATTTATGGCCTAATTTAGAGTCCGAACAAGTGTTTTAATATTTGTCCAAACCCTAAATACGGCCCAAATACGCCAGAAAATTATTTTAAAGCCCAAGTCCATTAGGCCCAGGACTAAACATCCGGCCGAATGTTCAAAGGTACGGCCGGATGTTCATGTCTGTCAGGCATATTGATTGGCGAGGAGCATTTGACAGATAACAAAAATCATTTTTATTCCTCTACTTTACTGAAAAGATTTTTCTCTCTGTCAAGTGAAAAGTTTATTCTCTCGGTCGATAACCCTAAGTATAAAATCAAAATGATAACATAGAAATGGGGGTTGGATCATTCACAGTTAGAGACACTAAAATAAACATTTTCTTTCAAAAACAAGCAAGTTACAGAGAACTAAACGGAGGACTTTTGTAAACTTTGAACAACGGTTTTAAAAGCCATTTCTTTGGATTTCAATCATTCAACAGCTCATCTACTACCTGAAGTGCTAATCCATCTCATTTATGAGGGCAACCAACCATCCACTCATCTAGAATAAGTTCATTTCCTCATATATCTCATTTACGTTATATACTGTCATTTTTACATTATTCTTAAACTAATTTATTTTGATATTCTAATAACATATATGAGTTTTATGTGGAAGCATGGGTGTTTTGGATGTATAATATCTAAGTTTGGAGCCTAGACACCATAATATTGACATTTAATAGTGTAATTTTTCTTAGATTTTTAACTGTCATTTTGATTTGTTTCAGACGTCTAGAATTATTCCTTAAGGGTCTGTTTATACTATACATAGCTTGTACATCGTAAATACATCCGGACATGTAATATTTCAAAGAAAAAAACCTGAAGAAGATGAATTGCAGGTCCGACCAGACCTTCAAACATCTGGCTGGATGTTCAATGGTCCGGCCGGACGTTCACCTTAAAACCGGATGTCCCACCTGCTTGCTTAAATTTTTGGACAATGAGAGAACATCTAGCCGGAAGATCAAAGATCCGGTCTGACCTTCACGATGCAGGGTAGAAAATGAAGATTCTTAACCCGTGAGACTCCCGAAGCTTCAAGGTCGGTCGATCTGTCCTCTCCCGAATAAATCGGTCGTTCGGTAAGATTTCTTTTCATTTTTTATGCAAATCACTTAGATCTATTTGTAAAATAATTAATTGGACATTTAAATGATCAAGTTCGGTAAATTAGTAAATAAAAATGGTAGAAATTCATTTCTCCTTTCCTTTCTTTAAGGTTGTATGTTTGTTATTATTATTTTCATAGATCCCGGAAAAATACAAAAAAATTGATTAATGTGCAAATATTAACCTTGAAAATAAAAGAAAAAAATAAAAAAAAGTTAGAAATCAACTGTGGATGTTTCGCATGTAAATAAATAAGGAGATAATTCACTTGGCTAATTATTATTAAAATAAGTAGAAACTTACCACAATAACAGCCAATTGCACTCAATCAATCAGGGTTAAATACAAAGGACCTAATGCAGAACTAAAATTGATTAGAAACAATATTAGGCGTGCCCATTCATCGCATTTTACTTTCTGGGTGATTTACAGCTTTATATTATTTGTCTCTGTTAGAAAATAATGAGCTTATTACTTAATTAAATGGGAAATTGCCTTAGTATGGATGATTCATTTCAAACCCAGAAATCATCTGGTGGTGATACGAATGGGATTTTCCAAAGGAATCTACCTGTTTGTTAATCACTGGGTGATCCCGAAGCAATTCGGGTGGCAACTGCACATTTTTTTTATAAAATCTAAAAAATTCATTTAGTGGGTATGTCACCATTGCTATTGGACACCAACCGACGGGCAGGCGATATACTAAAATAATGAGTCACGGGCACTTTGTCCACAGTGGCGACTCCACTCGGGAATTTTTACAACTAAAAATGAATGAAAATTTCGTGCAATTTTTCATCTTTTTAATTAATCTGGTCATTGTTTTCTTATTACATTGCATGTAGATCTACATTTTTAGGGTCCCTATTAAAACCCGGTACCATCTATAATGCTACCCAAAGATTTCACTCATTTCTTGGGTTGTATTATCGGTCAACCACTCACAGTGATTGAGTATCCTACCCGGCATACCATCCTGGCAATGGTTAATGAGTTGTGGTTAATGGGAAACTCATATTGGTTCTCCTACCATCTTAGTAATGGTTAACGGGAGTCCGACTCTGTGGGAGCCTTTTTTGCCAAACCAAAGAGTCAAAAGCCCAGCATGTAATGACCAATAGAAGTTTTTCACTAGGTTGTAGCCGCTAATTATATCTGTTGTGATGTTGCCATGAGTATTTATGATAATCAAGCCTAAAAGCCTATGCTGAAACTCTGTCAGCCTAAAAGTGAGAGTGGGGGTAAAAGGATAACAGACTGGATCATCATGAATGCTATTATTTGCTAGGGCAGTTAGAGAGATCATTTATATACGACGGTACTATCATCCCCCGTTGATGATATGAAGTACCCCAGCCTACCTAGGAAATGGACTTTTAACCAAACGAATACGTGTGTGGGAGCAATAAGATTGGAAGGTCTGCCAATTGGCAGTAATTGTTACTTGTACAACTGACGCATTTTCCTATTTTCTTATCATGCATACATGCATCTGCATCTCATGCATGTTTCTAATCCTTCTTGTTTTACAGTCAATATTGAGTCTCAATCAACTTGGAAGAGAGTAGGAAGCCGCCTAGTAAGAGAAAGTACCAACTCAAGCATAAATAGTATAAACAAAATGGCAGGAAATGGAGAAGGGTTTAATATCGAGGCAATGATGGCCACCCTGAGGGTCATGATCAGAGAAGATATTCAAAATGCTGTCAACGCGAGAACACCTGAGAACCCACCTCTAGAGGGGGAGGACAGAATTGAGGGTCAGGGAGATGGAGGAATTGCAAGAACTGGTTTGGGAAAAGAAGTTAGACATAGAATTTGCCTAGAAAATATGGGAGTCAAGGGCATGAAGAAGCTGTCTCCCAAATTTACTATGCCAGACATGCAGAAGTTCAATGGAACTAGGGATCCCAAGCTTCACCTTAAGCAATATGGGTCCATCATGGCTGCCACTCCACTTGATAATGAAAAGAAGGTGGGGATCTTCCCTCTATCTTTGACTGGGGTAGCCCAGGATTGGTATCACAGACTACCAACCATAGTTCAGTCCAACTGGAAGGAACTATATGAAGCATTCCTAGGGCAATATGCATACAACACCAAGTTGGAGGTTTCCTTAAGGGACTTAGAGATGACCAAACAGAGGTACAATGAGCCTTTTGTAAACTTCTTGACTAGATGGAGGAACAAAGCAGCCTTGCTCAAAGACACACCATTTGAAAAGGACCAAGTGAGAATAATGGTCCGGAACGTACTTCCCAACATGGTAAAGACTTTATAGATAATGAACCCTAAGACTTTTGCTAGCCTGTATGGTGATGGGTTACAATGTGAGGAAATAGAGGCTGAGGAAAAGAAAAACCAAAAGGAAAAGCCATATATACCCGACCTTCAACACAGAAGCCTGAAACAGTAAACGTTAATCAAGTCCAAGCCCACAAAGTCAACCGTAAATTCTCCAACTTTAATCGCCCCTTATCCAAAATCTTTGAGAGGCTTGAAAAACAAGGCCTCTTAAAACCTGAGCCAACCAGAAATCCCCCAAACACTAATTCATCCAATTATAACCCAAATGCCTACTGTCATTTTCATCAAGTACAGGGGAATTATACCGACAATTGCCTCGAACTCAAACACTCTATGCAGGATCTAATTGAGGCGGGCAAAATCACTGATCCAGATAATAGACCTCCCAGTACCAAACATAATCCCTTACCTAACTATCACAAAGTACCTCTACCCAACCAAACCATGTGTATTGAATCCGATTTTTTTAAAGCTGAAGTCTTAGCCTCTTTTGAGTCTGACTCTACCTTAAGGGCGATGGTCGAGATTTAAGCTCTCAGTTCAGTGTTCTGAGCATTTATTATGCTTTTCTAATAATGATGGTGTTTCTCTTTTCTGGTCAATGATAAAACGTTTGTTTCACTTGTGTTTGGTTGATGTTTTCTTAATAGAATGAATGCATGAGCTCATTTGACTTCAAACCAATCATTACTACTTCATTTAATATTTGTTGCACTTGGTGTTATATAAAAAAAAATAATGATAAAAAAAGGATTTTCATCTTTCTCTTAAAGCAAGTGTTGAAGATCAAGCTTTCAATTTCCCCATGTTGCTTACGTCATTTCACGTGAGTACCGGATTCTCAACATAGTTCCAAAACCTGTGAGCACTTAAACCTTTATGAGCACTCATCACTTCATGCAACCATATCCTTATTGAGTGTGTCTTACATAGGAAGTGTTCATTAGAATTTGACTTGGTATCCATTTGAAATCCACACGATTACTGGAAGTATAAAATGAAGAGGGATCTTAGGATAAACCTGAGCCTAAAAAGCCTACCCTATTTGCCTTTAGGAAGCCAAGGTTGAACCCTTAACCCTCATTTTCTTTGAATTCACACCAGCCCTGATTAAGCCTTTTTGAAAAAAAAAAGTTTCTATCTTTTTCAACCTCATATGCACTCAGTTTTACAACTCCATTATTATAAAATAACTCGTGATTATTCCTTAGAAGATTTTTATTAAAAATATATATAAAAAAATAAATTAAAAAATGCTGAAAAAAAGGGGTTAAAAGGAAAAACCCATGTTCTTCACGAGTTTTAAATTATAGGAGTTATAGTGCATTTACCCATTTCTCCTTCTAAAATCCTACCTTACCTAAACCTCATTACAACCAAAGGAACGACTCTCAGATTTATATTTCCAGCGTATTCAAGTGGAGGACTTATGATTAAAAGGCAAGCCTATAGTTGAACTTCCTTATGTTTTGACTCGAGTGTAAACACCGGCCCTAAACACTAGAGAGCTTTTGTGAGGACCGTAAGAGTGTTGAGATGATTGTATTCACATCGGAATACACAATGTAAAATAATTCTCATTAAAAAAAATTTCCTAAAAATAAAGTTATTTTCAATTTTTTTTGCCAAATTTATTTTTCATACGGTTAGGCTCATTGCATTCAAACTAGGAAGAGAAAGTATTAGGCAAATAAAAGTGAATCAGATATGAGACCAACAAGAGTGCATGCTACATTTGCCATACTAGACTAGACAGTTCTTAAACAAATAATCGGGGGAAAATCTTTGATCTACACTGTCCAAAACAACACCAAAAGCACGGGGGAAAGTCTTTGATTTATATTGTCCAGCCCAATACTAGATACTCGAGGGTAAGTCCTTGGTTTGTACAATTCAGAAGACTACTGAAAGAAACCCATGTACTTTGTAATATATATATATAATAATAATAATAAAAATAATAAATAAAATAAAATAATAAATAAATAAAATAAATAAATAAAAGAGAAAGAAAGAGAGAAACGCATACGCATTTTCTCTCTTTCTTCATTCTCCCTCACAACCTCTTTCTCTCCTTTCGTTCTCTCTGACAACCTCTCCCTCTCTCTGTCAGTGCCAACACACCTACCACCACCAGCCACCACCTCTTCACAGCCAAAACTCCTCCTCCCTATGTTTATAACCCTTACAAATCCATTGGCAGCGTCTGTTTTTTGATTGGAAGCTCAGATCATGAAGTTTGGTGAGAACTTCCTCGTCGAATGAGTTTACCCTTCATAGATCCGATGAGCTCAACCGTTGAGATCAGTTGTTATGGATTTGAGATGATGAGCTTGATGTATCGACGAAATTTGGTAACTTGAGGCTCCCATTAAGCCTGTGATCTGAGCTTTTAAAGTGGTTAACTAAAATAGTAGATCTTGACATTTTCAAAGTTATTTGGAGGCAACTGATGGTATGAATGAGCTCCTAAAGTCATGGGCTTCATGTGGGTATATTCAGATCATGTTCTGTTAAGATCTATGAATTCTGATGATCGGATTCTGGCATGTTCAGATAAGAAACAAATCAACAAGAACCTCTCAAATGATGATCAAAATAATTCATTGACGGTGTCTATTTTCTGATTGAAGCTCAGATCATAAAGTTTGGTAAGAATATCCTCGTCGGACGGGTCTACCCTTCACAGATCCGAGGAGCTCAACCATTGAAATCAATTGCTATGGTTTTAGGATGATGATTTGGGAATATTGATGAAATTTGGTGGCTTGAAGACCTCATTAAGCCCGTGATCGGAGCTTTTGGAAGCGGTTGACTTGAACAGTCGATCCCGACGGTTTCAATGACCTTTGGAGGCGATTGATGGTATGAATGAGTTCCTGGAGTCATGAGCTTCATGTGGGTAAATTTAGGTTATGTTCTGTTAAGATCTATGAATTTCGGTGATTGGATTCCGGCATGCTCCGACGATAAATGAATCAACAGAATCACACTCACAACTTCATACACTTCATTTTAGCGTAGATCAAAACACGTCATGCATCTATAAGATATAGTGTTAGTATGAGAGTTTACACATACACCATACAAAATGCATTAGACTCCACATCTGTTACATACAAACACATGACATGCACTAGATTAAACGCAGATATGCTTCATGTATCCATGCATACTTCTGTGGATCCTGAGAACTCTAAAATCATTACAATGAGCTCATAGAAGAAACTTTAGATTTATATGCCCAAAATTGCATACATCCATACATCCATACATGTAGCACTTAGGTCATCGCATTCATGCACAAACCAGTTCAAAGGCCACGAAGGAGTGTGATACAGAAGAAGCTATGGCCTGATACCAGAAGTTCAATCAGCTGTTCTCCTCCTCACCATCAGGTTCGTAAGCACCCTGCATCCCTGCACTCTTCTAGTGTCGTCTCTTCCATCTTCTCACTTTCTCTGTCTATTGCGTTCATACCAAGCCTGACCAGTCTTCATAGTAAATACAGAATAGCCAATATTCCAGATTCACAGATGTGTTTTGTCAAGCACTTGTAGCAAGGCATTTACCATCTAACAAGACTTTTCCTGTTGCCTTTGCATCACCAAGATGGTTCTCTCCAATGCATCCACTCGAGACTTCAATTCCTCATTTTCAGAAGAGCCCTCAAATGGTGGTAAAACACTGCTAGAAGGCTCAATTGCCTGCTTTGCAAGAGGTTAAGGTAATAACAATGGATCCTCCTGACATCGTGCCCCTTGTTGATTATTTTCCTGGACACTTCGACACAAGGTCCTGTAGAAGTAAGTATTCAGCTGTACTCTCTTAAGCAATGACATTGGAAAGGGCTCTCAGGCTACATTATCTTCTTTAGATAAATCAATCCCGAGATACTCAAAGGTGTGAGTCAAGACACTAGTGAAAGGTAATGCCATCCTCTTTGTCTAAACCATGTCCATGTATTGCAACATAGACCTGGGCAAATTGACTGGCTTTCTTGTCAGTAGCATGGAAACAAGAAACATGTCACAAGGCTTGCAATGAACTTCATCTGGATCTCGTGGGTATATGATACGATAGCACATGTTCTGGATCACTTTGATCTAGAACGAAATGTCAACAGCATCGGGAACAAATTCCTTCTGCTTCAATTCATCACAGAGGAAGATCTTTGTTTACTCTAGAGGGAAAAGTGGACTTTCAGTCCAGTTAAGTACAGAATTGATCACCCATCCTTAAGCAGAAATGTTCAGCAGCTGGGCTAAGAAGCCTTCCTCTAAACTGATGACATGACCTTTCACCTGAGAAGAGATGATCCCAGTCTCAGGGTTTCTCTTGATATTAGCATAGAATCGCTTTACCAAGTCAGGATATATGGGAGAAGAATCAGTGAGAATATGCATCCATCCCTGGAGCTTGAAGAGCTCTAATATCCCACATTCTTTGTAAGGAAAAATGTCATCTAGATACCTAGGGATGAGAAGTGGCTTTTTATCAAGGGTCTTGATCCTATAGCTTGCTGTCTCCGATAAGAAGTCAGGATCAATTTGGAGTGAATCTGAATTACTCCCTAATTGGGATATGTGTGCGATCATCTTTCTCTTATTCATTAGAGAATAATGGAAACAAAAGAGGATGTCTTTGGAGAAAAGAACGATAGGTGAGTATTAATAATTGTGTATGAAAAACTAATATATGTTTTTTTTTCTCTTGATATAGGACAATCTGTGTCAGCCCAGTGGTGTCTGCAAGCAACAACTTACACCGACGTTTGCTCATTACTTAGGGTTTGAAAATGCAACCCTGAGACAACGTGCAATGGCAGGCTATGCTATTAGTAGAACTAGCCATGCTTAAGGACAACTTACAATTGTAGACGGTACCACCACAGATGCTAGTTAAGTGATTCCTTGGCAAAATCTACAATGTTGCACATGGCTCGATGGATGAGAAACACAATTTGGGAACAATTTTCAGTGGCAGACTATGTTAATCAGTAAAGCCAACCAAGTGGTGTCCTCTAATCAATAATGTACTTAATGGAACCCATGACCCGAGAATAAGGAGCACAATTCAAGGTAAGTGAAAATGCTTTTACCATTCACATGCATGAATTGCATTTGTCTCATCTGTGGGTCATGTTCCCTCGAGTTAATAAAGATTTCCATTCACATGTGATCACTGGCAGACTAAAAAAAAAAATTTAAGGCATTGTTGAAAGTTTATATATACCTGCTTGCATTGAATGACTGAACTCACACAAACACTACTTCTGCAAAACACATCATTGTCATTTCTACTCTCTTACAAACTTCAATATGAATCCTCAGTCCAACCTTCTCTCAAAGTCAATCCTCAAACCAAAGAGGACAGGGTATTTGCTAAAGATGTCCTGATCCCAAAAGTTATTGATATTTCTTACTTAGATAATCATGGAGTGTTAAATTTCTTTGATTGTCAAGGCTGGCGTGGTCTATTGGTTGATGGAAAGCCAATATACCCTTTGTTAGTCAAGTAGTTCTATACTAATCTCTCTTTCAATCGCAACAATCACACCCATAGATCTTTTGTTCAGGGTCGAGACATCATTCTAGATGAATCTACCCTAGCAAAAATTTTGAATATTCCCTGCCAGGGGTGGGTGGTTCAATCTTTGTCAAATTGGTCTTCTCTTCCACTTTCTCCTATAGAACAGACTAGGATTATGATGCTTGATGGCTCCGTTCAAACTCAATACATTCCATTTTTT
>CANYLF012121215.1:0-15220 GCA_948193215.1 Bocquillonia castaneifolia
ACCCTAACATAAAAACCAACAGAAAAAGGAGTAAACTTACTCAATTAAGCTTCTGATCCTCCAATTAAGCTTCTAGACAAGATAAACTCCTTTAAACTCACTATATTCTTCAATCAAAAGCTTTGATCTCCATTAATGGAGATTTTGTGTAGGAAAAGGAATAATAGAGGAAAATAGGAAGAAGAAGTTTGAGATGGTGGTGGGTGTAGAGATCTCCCACTAACTATTTTTAATTATTATTATTATTATTATTATTATTTAATTAAATTAATATTGCCATCTTGCACTCTCTTAAGTTGCCACTTGTCCCTTTTTTTGTATTTATTTGTTGTAAGACACTTGTCCCCTTCTAGAAACACTTTTCCTACACAACCCCTCAAAATAACCCTACTAACTATCTAATCCAACTCTCATACTTCTTATACAAATAACTCCTCTAACTTTTCTTACAACTTGGTCCTTATTGATCCATACTTCCATAAACTCACAAATATGACTCTACCAAGGAATATTATGCAAGATGCACAATTAATAGAAATTAACCACATTAATAATCCTATTGGTCACCAAAAGATAATCTTTGACTTTTAATCAAAAATTAAAGACAATTTTCCAATAGCTCCTCAAAAATTCAAACACTACCATATAACCAACTCCAACTATTATTTCTTTCAATTACACCCCTCCTACACATAATCATCAATGAATAAACCACAATTAACAAAATTAAACTTACTAATGATACCAACTAAATACTAATGCATATAATTAAACTTGGGGATGTTACACTTCCACTGCTTCCTTTTTATATACAGTGTTGATTTCTCAGCTTAGTCACCATTCTGTTACTCCAGTGCTTGCTGGTATTCAAATTGTTAGGGATATGGGTGCTGAATGTATTTCTTTAGACACTTTGCATCACATTCATTATGATGATGGTGGAAAAGATAAGAGCTCTGCTCCTACTAGGGAGAATGTTTATGTACCACAGGAGGGGGATGATTTTGTTTATCGAGGACCATCTACAGGTGCCACTACTGCTACTACCCTAGCTCCTCCTTCTGAGCCCGTTAGGGAGCTGACTGTACCTCCACATGCTGCTCCTGCTACTGCTCATTGTTGTGACTCATCATCTGTCATTATTCATCACTTACTTCGGCTCTGTCATTCGAGGGAGCAAGCTGATATGGCTCATCGTGCTCAGCTTGACTGTGACATGTGTTTCTTACGTAATCGTGTGATTGAGATTGAGTCTAGGTTGCCTCCAATAGATTATGACTGATTGGTGTTATCTTTTTCTTTATTTTTCCTTTTTATTTCTTTATCTTTCTTTTGTTTTTGTTTTTATTTTTTTGTTGTTTTGTGTGTTTTTATTTTTTGGCCTTCTAATTGTACTTGCCAGGACTTGGTTTGTAGTTGGCTTATGATCATTTCAGGGAAGCCTCCTTCATTACTTAATTTTCCTTTTATTTTTTCTTAAACATTGGGGACAATGTTTAATTCAAATGTGGGTGAGGGGATGATTGTAATATGATGCTTATGAAGTGATTTGTGGCTACTTTTAACTTTTAGTATGCTCTATGTGTATAACTTGTGTTGATTTTATGTTTGGCTTTGAGCATATTTTGTTGATACTTATTTTCATTAAGTTAATTGTTCAAATTTGTTTCTATTGGAGCTTAATTGTGATAATAATTGTGTTGCTTGGCTTGTGAATACTTGGTTAAAGTTAGTATTAAATTCAAGTTTTCTATTTCCAAGTTTTAGTGTGATTAATTGATTATGAGTTTCAATTATATGCTAGAATCTCAATATTGTACTTAACCCTTGTGAGCTTTGGAGCTATATTTGAGCATATGAATCTTGCTTGGTGAGAATTCATTAGAACTTTCCTTGGTATGCTTTTGGAAATCACATGATTTTAATGGAAATATGAAAGTGATAAAGGCAATTAGGTTTAACTTCTACCAAATGAACCACCTTATATACCATTAGTTAGCCAAGTTGAGTCTTAATTCTTTTTTCTTGTTTTATTTTTAGCCATAATTTTGAGCTTAATTGGACTATTTCTTTCTTCTTCCCTTGTTCTTAACCATAAGTACATTTGTTCTAATTCTTGTTCTTAATTGATTTGTGAAGATAGTTAAGTTCTGGGTATTCCATTAAAGTAATTACTAATATGTGTGCAACACACATAGGTAATAGAGCCTTAACATGCATCATTTAGGAGCTTTTAACCTTATTTAGAGTGCAAATCATGCATAATTATCCCTTGATTGCATCTAATGAGCTTATGTGTACTTGAATGATTAAATTCTCTGTTTATATGTCATTTATGCTTGTTTTGATGTGATCTCAAGTAGGTGTAAGGTTTGGAGAGGTTTTGAATTGATTACAAAGGTTTTGGAGGAGATTTAGTGCTTAAAGCTTAAAGACTAGTCTTGAGGAGCTCCCGAAAGCTGTTTTCAATGGAGCATTAAAATGTAAAGGAAACTTTGGGGAGGCAAACGATGGATTCAGAAAATTTTTAAAACATGAACGTTTAAGTACACTTCCGAAACTTCACTTTAGGCTCAAAAAGATCTAGATTCGGAGTCCGAATGACAAAGTTATGCCCTTTGTAAGTTGACCCATCAAACTGAAGACTGCGCAAGAAAAGTCTCTGAAGTCTGCCACAGCCCGTGGCCACGACCACACAGCCCGTGGTCACCATTTGAGACCCCTCCCTCAAATTTTTTCCAGGAATCAAGGGAGCAGCCCAAGAAGCTTGCCAAGGCCCGTGGCAGTGACCACACGGCCCGTGGTAGACTCTTGGGTAACCCTTATTTAAGCCACCAAAACCCTACTTTTTGAACCCTAACTCATTTTCTAGGCGCTTCCAGCCCCTAGTGAGAGAAAGATACTTATTTTTATTGAGAGAAACACCTATTTAGAGTAGTATTAGTTTGTATTAACTTAAAATTACTTTGTAATTGACTCTTAATCTTTAAATTAATCAAGTTCTAGCATTTTCCTTTCAAAGAATCTCTTGTTCTAAGTTGTTTTCTCTTTCTTCTATGGTAATATCTTTTCATTTACTCTCTTTATATTTAGTTTACGTATGTTAATGATGGATTATGAGTGAATATTCATGCTCTAGGGTTTGTGAAACCCATTACCCATGAACATGTGGTGATTTATGTGTTTAAACTTGGTTGTGGCTTTCTCTCTCTAAGGGTTTACCCATAAATGTGTTTAATTGTTGTGTTTGTATGTTTGGCCATCACATAGATGCTATTTTGTATGGTGATTGATATTGAGAGATGTTGATTACTATGGATTTGTAAATGGGTATGTGAGTTTTACCATTTTTTTGAGAGCTTGGTGGTTGCATGCATGGGTGTAAAGGGGATAATGATGCTTTGTGCTCTAGATGCTTACATATGGGTACTGTTGAGAGTCATGTTCATTGTTAGTCATCTTAATGCTCTAAGCTTAGAGATAAGTTAGAGTTAGCTTTCCTTCCCTTCCCATTGAGAGTGTTTTGCCTAACTAAGTTTATGTTTGTTTACTCTTGATTGTTAATGGTTGAGGGGTGAATCTTGCTCTAGGGTGCTTTTATATATTTTTATTTCTTTAATTATTCTTAGTTTTCTCATTTCCTTTGCTTTTGATTGCCTAAATAATTGGTCCAAATCCCAAATTAGTAGCCAAAACCCCGACTCCTTGTGGTTCGACACTCGTACTTGCCTTTTTATTACTTGACGACACCCATGCTCTTGCGGGCCAATCAAGTTTTTGGCACCATTCAAGTAATCAATGTGAAGTGGGGAATCCATTTTCTTCAAGTGGGGAAAGTGTAAATTTTGATGGAAACTCCTACAACCAAAACTAAAGGGGAAATCCGTATTCACAAACCTATAACTTGGGTTGGAGTAACGACCCTAACTTGTCTTGGGGGAATAACCAAACACATAACCAACCTTACTTCAATCAAAGACAACCTAACTACAAGCAAAGGCCACCCTTAAACACTCAAGCCCCAACGAACCACCCACCCATGCATAATCAATACCACCCTCCCCAAGACAACAAGCCTAACATGGGCGCTTTCATGGAAGCCATGGCAAAGCAACAAAAGATGATAGAACAACTTTATCAAAAAGTTGACTAATTAGCCACCCATAACAAGATGCTAGAGACACAAATAGCAAACCAAGCCCCTTCTTCCTCTAAACCACAAGGAGGAATTCCTAGCCAACCCCAACAAAACCTAAGAGGCCATGCAAATGCCATATTTCTTAGAAGTGGGAAAGAAGTAAAAGGGAGAGTTGGTGAGGACACCAAACAAGATTCAAGTTTGGGGGATGAGGAAGTTCAAGAGGGGGAAGATGAAAAGGTTGATGAGGAGATTGAGTGTGAGCCAAAAGTTGTGGGTAAGAAGTACACTAAGGAGGTAAAGGAAAAAGATCATGCATTGTTGAAGCAATATGCTAAAGAAGGCAAGCCAAAGCAAGATGAAAGCAAGCCCAAAAAGGAGTCAAGGCTCTATGTTCCTCCTTTACCATTTCCCGAAAGACAAGCAAAGCCCAAATTGGAACAACAATTTGGAAAATTCATTAAAGTGTTCAAGAAGCTACATATCAATATCCCACTTTTGGAAGATCTTCCTCAAATGCCTATCTACTCAAAATTTTTGAAGGACATTATGAACCATAGGAGGAAGTTAGAAGATGTGAAGACCGTTGCTTTAACCAAAGAGTGTAGTGCTATCATCCAAAAGAAACTACCTCCAAAGCTCAAGGATCCTAGTAGTTTCTCTATCCCTTGCACTATTGGTTCCACTACTTTTGATAAAGCTTTATGTGATTTGGGAGCTAGTGTGAGCTTGATGCCTCTTTCGATTTGCCAAAAGTTGAACATGGATGAATTGAAGGCCACCACCATTTCTTTACAATTGGAGGATATGTCGGTTACATATCCTTTCGACATCCTAGAGAATGCACCTATTAAGGTTGGCAAATTCTATGTCCCAGTGGATTTTATGATTCTAGACATAGAAGAGGACAAGCATATCCCAATCATCTTAGGGAGACCCTTTCTAGCTACCACCGGAGCTATCATTGATGTTAAACTTGGAAAGCTAACCTTCAAGGTTGAAGATGAAATTATGGAGTTCACTCTAGATGTGGTTAACAAGCAACCAAGTGTTAATGAGGTGAAGGAGTGCTTTCGGGTAGATATTGTGGATGAATTAGTCCAAGAAGTGTTGGAAAGGAGGATTCCTAATGATCCTTTGGAAGAGTGTTTGCAATTTGAAGAGGAACACTTATCTAAAGAAGCTCTTTGCTTTGTGATACATATGGAAGAAAATCCACCCTATCCTAAGAAGTATGTGCCCAATTTTGAACCATTGAGGAGAGATGAGGACGTCAAGGCCAAAACCAACAATGGAGCCCCCAAGGTAACTCTAAAACCACTTCCTAAGCAATTGAGGTATGAATTTCTTGACCATAACTCTCATTTTCCATTTATTGTGAACAATGCCTTGCCTAGTGATGAATTGGATGTGTTGGAACATGCACTTGTACCTTTTAGGAAATCATTAGGCTATAGCATTGATGACATAAAAGGCATTTACCCTTAATTGTGCATGCATCGTATTCATATGGAAGAGGGTTTTAAGCCATCGATTGAGCCTCAAAGGAGGTTAAATCCTAATATGAGGAAGGTGGTTAGAAAAGAAGTGATCAAGCTTCTTGATGCGGGAATTATCTATTAAAATTCCAATAGTAAGTGGGTTAGTCCGGTACAAGTTGTACCCAAGAAAGAGGGGTAACGGTTGTTGAGAATGAGAAAGGGGAAACCATGCCAACTAGGTTAGTAACGGGATGGAGAATGTGCATTGACTATAGGATGTTGAATTCCAACACTAGTAAGGATCATTTTCCATTGCCCTTCATTGACCAAGTTCTTGAGAGACTTGTTAAGCATAAACACTTTTGTTCTCTTGATGGTTAGAACGGGTTCTATCAAATAGCAATCCACCCCGATGACCAAGAAAAGACAACATTCACATGCCCATATGGAACATTTGCATTTAGAAGGATGCCTTTTAGGTTGTGTAATGCACCCGCAACATTTCAAAGATGCATGCAATCTATCTTTTGTGATTATATTGATGATTGTGTAGAGGTATTCATGGATGATTTTTCTGTGTATGGCTCTACTTTTGATGAATATTTGTCCAATTTAGTGTAGGTTCTTACAAGGTGTGAAGAAACTAACTTGGTGCTAAATTGGGAGAAATGCAACTTTATGATCACGAAAGGAGTTGTGCTAGGGCATTTGATCTCAGAGCGTAGGATTGAGGTTGACAAGGCAAAGGTGGAAATCATAGAGCACATGCCCCTACCAACCAATATGAGGGGTGTGCAAAGTTTCTTGGGTCATGCCGGCTTCTATAGACGCTTCATCAAAGATTTTTCCAAAATTTCTAAACCTTTGTGCAATTTACTTTCTAAAGATTGTGATTTTGTGTTTGATGATGCTTGTTTGAATGCTTTTAATAGGATCAAGGAGGCACTTGTCACGGCTCCTATTGTCCAACCACCGGATTGGAATCTCCCATTTAAGCTAATCATAAATGCAAGTGACTATGCAATCGGGGTGATTCTTAGGCAAAGAAGGGATGGAAAGCCACATGTGGTGTATTATGCAAGCCAGTTGCTAGATGAGGCCCAAATCAACTACACCACAACGGAAAAGGAGTTCTTGGCAGCTGTGTATGCCTTGGACAAATTCTGGCAATACTTGGTGGGGTCTAAAGTGATTGTCTTCACCGACCATGCGGCTATCAAATACCTCATGATAGAGAATGATGCAAAGCCTAGACTTATCCATTGGGTGCTCCTACTCCAAGAGTTTGATATTGAGATTTGATACAAGAAAGGTGTAGAAAATGTTGTGGCAGATCATTTGTCAAGACTAGAGGGAATGGATGACTTGCTTTCAAGGGAACCCCCCCATTAATGATGGTCTTCCGGGGGAGAATTTGTGTCAAGCTCAAGAAGTCATTACCCCAAGTCCATGGTATATGGATATAATTAAATATTTGGTGGGTGGTGTGTTACCTACGGAGTTTAGCTATAGTCAAAGAAAGAAGTTCTTGAAGGATGCTAGGAGATATTATTAGCATGAGCCACTCCTTTTTAAAGCTTTTTCGGATGACATTGTGAGGAGATGCATCCCTGAAGATGAAGTTCAAGCCATTCTTTATCATTGCCATGCATCACCTTGTGGAGGACACTTTAGCACCATAAAAATCACTAACAAAGTCCTTCAAAGTGGTTTTTATTGGCCAACTTTATTTAAGGATGCAAGAGACTTTTGCAAGTCATGTGACTCATGCCAAAGAGTTGGCAACATAGGCAAAAGGAGTGAGATTCCACTAAACCCAATTCAAGAGGTTGAAGTCTTTGATGTTTGGGGGATAGAGTTTATGGGCCCTTTCCCGAGTTCATTTGGCAACAAGTACATCCTCGTATGTGTTGACTATGTGAGTAAGTGGGTGGAGGCCTTAGCCACTCCAAATAATGATGCGAGGGTTGTGAAGAAATTTTTTAAAAAATACATCTTCACCCACTTTGGGACTCCTAGAGCTATCATTTAAGATGGGAAATCGTACTTTTACAGTAATGTTGTGGGAGTCTTTTAAAATATGGGGTAACACACAAGGTAGCAACTCCATACCATCCCCAAACAAGTGGGCAAGTGGAACTTGCAAACATGGAACTTAAGCTCATTTTGGAGAAGACAGTGGGCCATTCAAGGAAAGATTGGGCCGACAAGCTACATGATGCCCTTTGGGCATATAGAATGGCCTTCAAAACATCTCTTGGTACCACACCTTTCAAACTCATTTTCAGGAAGGCTTATCATTTACCAGTTGAATTGGAGCACAAAGCATATTGGGCTATCAAAAAGCTCAATTTCGATCTAAAGGAGGCCGGTGAAAAGAGGCTACTTGATTTGAATGCTTTGGATGAACTTTGAATGAATGCCTATGAGAATGCTCAAATTAACAAGGAAAAAGCAAAAAAATGGCATGATAAGCGCATCTCAAGAAGGAACTTTGCAATTGGAGATAGTGTGCTACTTTTCAACTGGAGGCTCAAACTTTTTTTCGGACAAACTCAAGTCAAGGTGGTCAGGACAGTTTAAAGTTACTAATGTCTTCCCTCATGGAGCAATTGAGCTTGAAAATGACAAGGGGGAGAAGTTTAAAGTCAATGGGCAAAGAGTCAAGCATTATTCAATGGGCACTCACATTCCGGACAAGGTGTCAGTGCCTTTATATGATCCAATCAATTGATGAAAGAATGGTCAAGTTTGAGACCCTAAACAAACGCTCTTGGGAGGCACCCCAAGTCCTCATATCCTTTTGTACATAATTTCTTTACAAATGTCTTTTAATTTCATTAGATTAGTGTTATAACTTGTTTCTAGCTTTAATTTTCTTTATCTTCTTATCCTAGTTTGCTTTTGATAGTGCTTTACTTGAGAAATCACATCCTTGGTGTCACTTTTAATGTTCATGCTTTAAGTGAGCTTTGCTGGTGGTAATAGTTGCATTATATCCATACTTTTAATATTAGCCTGTCCACAATTCTTGAATATAAATCCTATTTGACATTTTTCTTTTGCATATGGATGTGTTCTAAAACATGTTTATGCTTTAATTAAGCCAATTAAGGTTGAATTTAAGGTGTTTTAGGATAATTTTAGCTCTTATTGGCTTCATATGTGTCATCTATATGTGTTTGTGAAGGTGAAAAGCTTGAAAATTGAAGGTCGAAGCATGGAGGCAGGGCCTTGCCAAGGCCCGTGTGCCTCTCCCCCATGCCTTGTGGCCATTTCCTGCACCCTTCATTCAGCCAGCTTTCTCACAAAAAATAAAGGCAAGCTGTAGAGCCTTGCCACGGCCCGTGGCAACGGCCACACGACCGGTGGCAAGCATCTACGGCTTCACCTAAAGCCTCTTCAAACCCCTTTTAAAACCCATCCCCCTGAAAATAAGCCCCCCACGCCAAAACATAAAAATACTCTCTCTCTCTCCTCCCTAGCAGCCCATATTTCTCTCCTAAATCACCAAATATCAAACCTTAACTCCAAAATCAACCATTCAAACACCAAAACAAAAACCCATCATCCAAAGATGCCAAGAACTAAGACAAGAGCAAGAAAAGGGGACAAACCAAAGGGGAAAGAGAAAGTGGGTTCCTCAAGACAACAAAAAGAAACCATGGAGGAGTCCTATGAAGATGTGGAAATGGATGAACCTTAAGAACAAATGGAGCAAGAAGATGATGTTTTAGAGCTCCCAACACAACTCACCATGGAAAACTTGAGGTATGTGAACTTTGGTGATGATTTGGTGCTTAGGTATAGATTTGAGGATTTTCCTAGAAGGGGTATGGCCATGAACAAGTATTTGCATGCCAAAACTTTGACTATTCTTGGCCTTGATGTGAAATTGATGGAATGTTTGGCTGCGGTAGGATTTTTAGGGTTTATTGATGTTAAGCCTAATGTGTTTCTCGAATTGACATATGAATTTGTTGCTTCAATTAAAAAAATCCAAGTATAGGGGTTGTATTGAATTTAGGTTGGGGAATAGAAATAGGCTAATCAATGAGGATGACATGAACGAAATCTTTAGTATGGAAAGTGATGGACTTAACTATCAACCTAATAAGTATAATGCACAAGATTTTGGAAGCAAATTAGTAGGGAAAGCTATTATAACCCTTCAAAATCAAAAGCTAAAAACATTAAGGATGATGTCTTATTCATAATACATGGGTGGTTGACATTCATAATTTTTGGTAGAAAAGAAAGTTCGGGAAATGTCTCTAAGGATCAATTGTTCATTTTGTGGTGCATTGTGAATAAGCAAAAGTGCTCTTTGGCTCATTTCTTGTTTGAAAAATTTCTTAGGGTTGGAACAAGTACTAAAGGTGTTATTATGTTTGGTATGTTTGCCACAATGTTGGCAATCCATTTCAAGGTCCTAGACCTGAACAACACCACACTCTTATGCTATGAACCGAAATTTCTTGATTGTGAATTACTAACCACTATGGGTTTTTGTGAGTGGAAAAATGATGCTTGGCACCTAAAGGCAAGGAAAGGGAGTTCAAGGATTGTACCTACACCAACAAAAAGGAAGGAAAGGCAAGCAAGCGAACCATCAGGGGAACCACCCCAACAAGACTTCCACAACACCATGCTATCCCGGATGGACCAATTGAAGGCTCGGTTCATTACCATGGAGACCAACACCACAAGCCAGCTTGATGGCATGTAAAGCTCCATTGATGGACTCACTAGGGAGATAAGAGGCATTAGAAACCAATTGCAAAAATACTTCAACAACTTGAACCTTCATCATCCATAGCCTCTAAATTGGGTGCTCGCATAAAGGACAATTCTATCTTTTTCCTAACTTTTTCTTTTGAATTATGGATGAATGTAATAACTCTAATTTGACTTGATGCACTTTCATTTGCTTTTCTAAGATTTTAAACTTGTCTTTTGCTTTGCCAGGTATTGATATCCAATTCGTGGGTAATTTTGATGAATGTGAATGTTGAAACCCTATAACTCATGAATGAATGGAATGTTTTTAATGATTAATAGGAATGTGGTTGATTTTAAATATGATTCATCTTTGCCTCTAAAATGAATGCCATTGAAATAAATGTTTATGTTATCAATTGTGATTGAAAATGGTGTTTCAAGGTAAGTAATGATCAATGTAGACAATGAGGACATTGCCTCATTTAAGTTTGGGGGAGGTAAGTAGGATATGAATTTTGAAACCTCCAAAATTAAGTAACTTTTGGAGGCAAATTTTCACAAAATTTTTGCACATTAATGCCTCAATTCATCTGAAAGGTTAGTCAATCTTGCCATTCCTACAAATTATTGCCCATTTCCTACCTTTGTTTAGCTTAATTTTGTGTTTTAATTTCTTGTTTTTATATTTTGCATCAATTTCGCTTATTTAGTCTATTTGTTTAGTTGCTTTAAATTTTTGCTTAGTTTAATCTCCAACAAAGTTTTCCCTCAAACAATGCTTAAAAATATTTCTAAATTCTCTCAAATATTTAGTTTAATTATTTTTGAGTTGCCTACTTTCAATTTCATGCCTATTCATACATTAGCATTTTCCTTGTAAATCTTTGCATTTGTGTTTAGTAAATCAAAGCCAATCAATTTTTAAGATTTGGATTTGCATTTTAATCCTCTAATCAATGTTTTTGCAATTAATTTTGAACCTTGAAAGCTAATTTATGATTGTGGATAGTAGAAATTTTTGCTAAAATTTTTAAGTCAAATGCATTCTAAAAATAAAGTTTTTTTTATGATTAGGAAGTAGGTTTTCATTTGGGTATGTGGGTGAGGACTTTGTTTCCAACCCTAAGCTTTTGCCAAATTCAGCTTTTAATCGCCTCCTTAATCATTGAATGTGGACCAAAACTCTACCCCAAAGGTCTTTCTAGCCAACATTTATTGCATTATCATTTGCACATTTAATTTTCTTGATCTACTCCAATGAGTGAGTTTATTCTCACTTATGAGTACCAATTGTGCCTTAAACTGGCCTTAGTGGAGAGCTGGGTGTTAGCATCATAAATGCGAGCATTCGCAAAAATGAAGCTAAGTATCCATGATGAGGACATGCTTGCTATGTATAAGGCAAAATTTTACCATTGATAGAAAAAGAAAAAAAAGAAGAAAAGAAAACGCAAATAAATAGAAAAGGAAAACTTGCATTGCATTGCATTCATGAAATAAGTTGGCTTAGACTTAGGGGCATGTGGGGTTCACCTTGGTTCAAGGAGTTGGTTAAGGTCCTAATGGAAGTAAGGGAGTAGTTTTGGAAGCACGAGCCCTCTAACACGCACCTTTAAGTGAGACCTCCTAAACCTAATTGTCATGTGATGATCTTTTGAATATATGAGTTAAACTTTTTAGCACTATTTTTGGCTAGTACAAATCATGAGTTAGTAATTGAGTGTGATTAACTTTTATGATTGGTTGATTAGTTGATTAAATTGATATTCTTCTCTTAAACCTTGATTGGCCATTTTTTACTTTGCTTGGAATTTTTTTTTATGAAGTAGTTTAGGGTCTATGTCTCCACATGCTCTCATGCCTAAATGTTCCTATGTGCTTGCATATCTTGTGTTATTTGTTGATTGCTTGAGGATAAGCAAAGCTTTAAGTTTGGGGGAGTTTGATGTTTGTGCAACACACATAGGTATTAGAGCCTTAATATGCATCATTTATGAGATTTTAACCCCATTTAGAGTGCAAATCATGCATAACTATCCCTTGATTGCATCTAATGAGAATATGTGTACTTGAATGATTAAATTCTTTGTTTATATGTCATTTACACTTGTTTTTATGTGATCTCATGTTGGTGTAAGGTTTGGAGAGGTTTTGAATTGATTACAAAAGTTTTGGAGGAGGTTTAGTGCTTAAAGCTTAAAGACTAGTCTTGAGGAGCTCTCGAAAGCTATTTTCAACGGAGTAGTAAAATGTAAAGGAAACTCTACGGGGGCAAACGATGGATTAAAAAAAAATTCAAAGCATGAAAGTTGAAGTACACTTCCGGGACTTCACTTTAGGCTTAAGAATTTCTAGATTCAGAGTCCGGATGACAAAGTTATGCCCTCAACAAGTTGACCCTCCAAGCTGAAGACTGCGCCAGAAAAGTATCAGAAGTGTGCCACAGTCCGTGGCGACGACCACACATCCCATGGTCACCTTCTGACACCCCTCCCTACACTTTGTACCAGGAATCAAGGGAGCAGCCCTAGCAGCTTGCCACGGCTAGTGGTAGCGACCACACGACCAGTGGTAGACTCTTGGGTAACCCTTATTTAAGCCACCAAATCCCTCCTTCTTGAACCCTAACTCATTTTCTAGGGGCTTCCAGCCCTTAGTGAGAGAAAAATACTTAGTTTTAGTGAGAGAAACACCTATTTAGAGTAGTATTAGTTTGTATTAACTTAAAATTACTTTGTAATTGACTCTTAATCTTTAAATTAATCAAGTTCTTGCATTTTCCTTTCAAAGAATCCCTTATTCTAAGTTGTTTCCTCTTTCTTTTATGGATAATATCTTTTCATTTACTCTCTTTATATTTAGTTTATGTATGTTAATGATTGATTATGGGTAGATATTCATGCTCTAGGGTTTGTGAAACCCATTACCCATGAACATGTGGTGATTTATGTGTTTAAACTTGGTTGTGGCTTTCTCTCTCTAAGGGTTTACCCATAAATGTGTTTGTTTGTTGTGTTTGTGTGTTTGGCCATCACATAGATGCTATTTTGTATGGTGATTGATATTGAGAGATGTTGATTACTATGGATTTGTATATGGGTATGTGAGTTTTACCATTTTTTTTAGAGCTTGGTGGTTGCTTGTAAGGGTGTAAAGGGGATAATGATGCTTTGTGCTCTAGATGCTTACATATGGATATTGATGAGAGTCATGTTCATTGTTAGTCATCTTAATACTCTAATCTTAGAGATAAGTTAGAGTTAGCTTGCCTTCCCTTCCCATTGAGAATGTTTTGCCTAGCTAAGTTTATGTTTGTTTACTCTTGATTGTTCATGCTTGAGGGGTGAATCTCGCTCTAGGGTGCTTTATATTTTTGCATTTCTTTAATTGTTCTTAGTTTTCTCATTTCTTTTGCTTTTGATTGCCTAAATAATCAGCCCAAACCCCAAATTAGTAGCCAAAACCCTGACTCCTCGTGGTTCGACACTCGTACTTACCTTTTTGTTACTTGACAACACCTATGTGCTTGCAGGCCGATCAATTGCCAAGGGTGCTAAATGTTAATTGCTCAATGACAAAGAAAAAGCCTTTGAATTAAAAATAATAGATTTGGAAAAAAAAAGAGTTAAAGTTCAAAAGAATGTGAAGTGGAATTGAGCATAGTAAAGTTTGGCAATGAAGAATTTAAAGTGTATTCTTGGAATTAGTCATGTTTTGAATGTTTGAATTTCTTCCTAAATGATGTTTTAAAGTTGGAAGTACTTGTTTTATCCAAATTTTCCTTTCTTTTCTTAAATCCTACCTTGTCCAAAGCCACATTACAACCAAGTTAAGACCCTTTGATTTGTATTTTCAATGATTTTAGTGGAGGGCTCTTGATTGAGAGGCAAGCTTATGTTTGAATTTCTTCCTTGCTTTGATTGTTGAGTGAAACAATTTTACCCCTAAACACTTTAGAGTTGATGTGAGATTTTGTAAGAATGTTGGGATGATTGTGTTGATTGGAATTGCATTTCAATTGGTTATGCTTGGATTTTGATTTCGTAAGCTTGAGTTTAACATTACCTTTGATTTCAAGTGATTTGACATTGGTTAAGCATGGTAATTGTTATTATGATGAGAGTTTTGATTGTGATAGGTTTGAATTTGATTTAACGACATTAAGTGTTGATTGAATTTGCTTGAGGACAAGCAAAAGCTCAAGTGCTGGGGAATTTGATAACCGGTTGTTATTCTTGTTTATTCATTTATTTTAGGTTCAATTTCTTCGCCAATTGAGTAGATTTCACACTTATTTGTTCATATTTTGTATTTTTCAGTGTTAGGATCATATGGAGTAGAATCGGAGTGAATTCGGAATCGAAACAGTCACGAAAAGTTAGAAATTTCACATGGTCGGCACCTGGCCGGTTTTGGCAAAAAATCAAAGAAAATGGACAAAATTTTAGGGGTTGGCCGACACCTAGCCAGTAGCCACCAGAAAAGCCCCAAAAATGCTGAGGCTAGTCAGCACCTGGTCTGCTGTGATGCCCAGCCAGGCAACTAGTAGAAAACACAGGAATTTGAGTTTTTTTTAAGGTTTTTTGGGTATTTTTGAGATGTATTATATATATAACTCTATTTGACTTTAATATGGGGATACACTGCATTTGTTTTAAGTTATTAGAGATAGAAAACTCTTAGAAAAACTTCTTTTCTCAAGATCAAAGATGGATTTACAAGAGATTGGTGAAGATTCAATTGTAACGTCCATAATTAATTAACAATTAATTATGCATCTAAGTATGATTAATCATTTCATTAAGTATTGGTATCATTAGTATGTTTGATTTTGTTAATTGAGGTTGATTCATTGGTGATTTGGAGTGGGAGGGATGTA
>CANYLF012121737.1:0-14364 GCA_948193215.1 Bocquillonia castaneifolia
GTCTATACCTGGCATGTCGTCATATGTCCATGCAAATACTCCTTTTCTTTTATTTAATATTTTTTCAAAATTTTCTCTCATTAGCAGTAATATCAAATCCAAGTGCTATTTCCTTTGGATTATCTTTTATGCCAAGATTAATAAAGTGAGTTTGCACATAATTAATGTCAAAAATGCTTATGGTATGATCTATGTAATGCACAATGCCATCAGGTAAAACATCACACAAGTAAGCAAAATCAGCATTCATATCATTGACTTTTGAAAAGAAATCAGAAAGAAAAGAGGATGCTTTTTATTAACATTATTTTAAGGAAAAGGTCTAGATAAATTACTAAGCAAATCTAACCAAACAAAGAATTCTACATCCTACGAAGCAACCAGGATCTTGGATGATGCCTCAGATTTCCATATCTTCTGACTTGCCAATCTTCCTCAGCTCTTTTTCTTGTTGATCTTCCATGAGCTGTAGTAGGGCTGGCATCTCATCAGCATGATACCGGATTAAATAATCTCTAATCCAGCGATTCTCATCCTCTATAAACTCTAAAGTAGTGGAGTCTCCCAACAATCCTTCACTAATGAGAATCCATTCATCAGCAAAGCCCCACATTCCTTGACCAACATCTATAATTACTCCTTGTTGAACAAGCTTTTGGATTTCAAAAATGAAAATTGGGCATTCTTCCAAGTAGTGTCTATTATGGTGATGAAACTGGCAATAAGGAGTATCCATATCTGGGAGAGGCCATGTATGCTTCATCTGTAGAATGAGTCCTCTAGTGAGCATCCTGTCAAATAAATCTTGCATTGAACCCTTCCGGCTTCCTCCTAACAGATAATCTCTAGGGATCACTCTCCTCTTATGAGTCTTAGGCTTGTAGAATTTCCCTGGTTCTTTTTCTTCCATCCTATCTCTGGAAATGATTACATCCAAAAGTTCTATCAACACACCACAGTGATCAGCATCATGTCCTAGGCAAACACAATACTTACAGTACCTCCATGCATTAGGTCCTTGCTGCAATGTTAAGCTAGGGGGTCCTGAAACTTTAGGAATGAGAAGCCTCTTCTCATACAAATAGTTAAAATTATCTGACAATGAGCGGCTCAAATCAATCACTAGAACATCCTGTAGAATCTCAAGGACTGTTTCCCCTATCTTTGGGAGGAAGAAATCCTTGAAATGATCTCTAAGCAATCTGGCATCATTTTGAACCTTGAAAGGCAGCGCCTGGTACCATATTAAAGCGGTTCCTTCTAAGGATAAAGGAAACACTATTAGTTGTTGTGCTGGCGTAAGGAGTATTGCCTTCAAGATGAAGTCAAATTGCATGATGTGAAGTCTCGGGTCCGAAGTGCCATTGAACCTCTCCATAGGGGGCATCTCAAAATCAAGTTTGAGTGAATCTCCTAGCAGTGGTGGCATCATCCTTTCACTCTTTTGCCTTTCTTCTTGCAGAGCTTTTTGAATTTCAATCTGAACCAGGTTCCGGATTGCTTGAAAGTGCGTGTTTTTCAAGGCTTTCCTAGGGGGATTCATGATGCTACAAAACAAGGGGTTGGCATGCTATGCTATGTATGCAAGGATGCATGAAGGCAAGAAACAACCAACATAAGTAACAAATGTTAGTCATTCATACTTACTACCAAGTGGTAGACCTTCTAACCTTATTTCTCCTACACACGTGTTCGTTTAGCAAGTCAGGATTCCTAGGAATTGGATTTAGGCCTTCACATCAACAGGGGATGCTATTGCCGATGTAGTATGCTCGTTTGTATAGCAAAAAGCTCTCAACATTAAAAACCAAACGGTAAGTCATCATTATGTCCCTATCCCTTGTCTTTGCTCTTGACGAGTCCTCGATGTTTCCCATATTCTAGGGTCATTTTAGCATCAATCAGGTGCAATTAGATTGATGCACCAATGTCCCTTAAATACGGGTAGTAGTCAAAGGTCACTCTTCTCAAACCCTAACTAATCCCATGCTGTAGGGCCACATTATTCAGGTACATTTAGACTAACACTTGACACCCCCATAGGTAGCAATCAGAGGTCTAATTCAAGGGCCATAACACTAGACCAGGTCAAAATAATAGCTTCATGGCATCATATAAGCAAAAACATTTGGTAAGTCCTCGTGAAAGTTACTAAGGTCATTACATGGCTTCAGTCGGTTTAGTCTACAAGAGGTTCCCATAGAAGGCGAACTCCCATTAACCATCTCCCTCTTTCAAAAAAGGTTCAAGCGATGGTAGGACATTCAGCTCAAAATTTCCCATTAATTATCACTCATTAACCATAATTATGATGGTAAGCAATAGTAGGAGAATTCCATCTATGAGTGGTCGTCATTGATTTCGCTACCCAAGAAGTGCGCATGGAAAATCAGGGGTAGCTTGACCAATGGTACCCGCTAGGTAGTGTATTTTAATGCAAGCATGCAATGCAAGGAAACTAGAGTTTCGAATAATAATAACAAGTGGCTATAATCACATGAATCAATAGTCTGTCTTCCCTAGTGGAGTCGCCAAACTATAGACAAAGAGGGGTTTCCTCAGTAGTCCCAGCCTGACTGACGACAGCGGCACTATGTGTTTAACATGAGGGAGCTAATAGTGAGTTGCCACTTGAACCAGCATCAGGAATATTGTACATGGTGTACGTCTCGATTCCCTTAAGAACATAAAGACACATTGACCCCAGAGATACTGTGATCGAACTACAGCATTCTTAGGGTGTGATTCTTACTAACCACTTCTAGAATTATTCCAACCTTCATTTCCTCTATGGCAATTATATCAAAGCAGTAAAAACAGAGAAAACCCTACATTTTATGTGCATTATAATTCATGAAAAATCAGTTTCTATTATTAACAAACAAGATTCATTTTACAATATTTACTAAATATAATTAGAAATCAAATTACATGCAAAAGGTGATTAAAACACATATAGCAACAAGCAACACAACCTAGGTTTCTAACTTATTTTAGCATATTTTATTACCAAATAGACATTATTAACCATTTTCATGCATTAAAACATACGACAATTATCCAAGAAGGATCAGAAGCTTACCTCATCGCTTAATTCCACGTGAAAGCATTTTTTTAAAGCCAAAATAGCCCCAGCGCCAGTCCAGAATCCCAATGCCAGTGTAGGACTAGTGTCGTAGGCTTCTCTATGCCACGTCAACTGGCATAACGCTAGTTCAACTGGCCCCAACGCCAGTGTACACCTAGATCCGAAGAAAAATGCAGCAAAACACGAGAAAATGCAAAAAAATGCTATATGAAGACGATTTAAATGCCTAAATTTAATGTTCTAAGCCTAAAAACATTCATATCAACTCCAGATCATTTTTAGCATGCATCAAAACACATATATTCACCAAAATATGCAATTTTTATACATTAAAGCCACATAAATATTCATAGAAAATTCATTTTAGAACAAAATCAAATCAAATCTTAACCATAAATACATTAACACTGCAGAAACATGTTAGAGACATAAAACACATTGCCAGAACATTTTAACATCATTTTACACCATTTAAACATTTAAAACATGCCATAAATCAATCCAATAAACATTTAAAATCACCAAAACATGTTATACACAACCAAATCATGCAATGAATGATCAAAACAACAAATAAATCTCAGAAAACTTACCTGGAAACTCTTTAGGATTGGCTTCAGTACCCTCAGGGAGCATAGAATGATGTAGAACAAAGCTTCGTTGTTGCTAATCACCAAGAATTGGAGTGGCAGGCTGTATTCTTCTTAAGAAACACAAAAAAACACCAATGCAAAGGTTGTCGAGGGTTTCTAAGTCAAAATATTTGCAGTAAATTGATTTTAGCTTCAAAATACCCAAGTTTAGAATTAAGTCTGATTAAAAAATGAATTTTCTATGCACTCATCAGCCAACCCCCTCCTCAAGGAGAAAACAATGCCTTTTATAGGCAGAAAATGATAAGAAGATGAACTCAAGTCATTGAATTTTTATCCCTATCTAGATTCAAGTTAATGTTTACCCATTCTTGGGGATTAATCATCTGAATATAGCCACATTCTTGAGCTTTATGGGAGTTAAATTCGTCTGACCAAGATTGTAGATAACTCTTAAAGAAAGATAAGTGATGGAAATTCATTTTGCTAAGTGATAATTCAATGAAAATCCATTAAAAATCAAGAGACAATGATAGTAAATGATAAATAGATAATAATCACCATTTTCTATCTTATCTCTAACTTGAAAACTGATCTGGAACGAAGCTTAGCCTTATCCGATTGTTTGGAGTTTGAAAACAAATCAAAATCTGCATTTCGGACTGCCCATAGACGTCCATGCCACTCCAAGTGGTGTTGGGGAAGAGTCAATGCCACTCCAAGTGGTGTTGGAAGCCCTTAGGTGGTGTTTGGCCCTTTTGAGGCCCGTTTGAGGCCCGAAATGTTCGAATCTGAAAAATCGTATTATAGACAAAAATGTGGAAAATGGCCCGATCTACCATCAATTTTAGTTTCAGGCCATTTTGAGACTAACACAAGAAGTTATGGCAAAAATTGTCTGAATTTTGCACGATTAGGTCTAAAACAAGCTAGTTTTGACTTAAAACGGGTTTTTCAAGCTTCAAAACATTTTTGAATGCAAAAAAGTGATTAGCAAGAAGCCAACATCATTCAACTTATGCTAATTAAAGCATATGCTAACATCATTGGGCCTTCGAACCACATCCCCATTCCTGCATCCAAAAATTAGGTGTCTACAAACCCATATGAGTTATGACCCCTTAAGGAGTTGCTTTCAATACTACAGCAGATGTGGCCGGCTCAGCTGCTATAGTTAAGATCTCATCTTGGTAAGGGAACTTGATCTTCTGATGGACTGTGGAGGGCACTCCTCCTAAGGCATGAAACCAAGATCGCCCAAGGAGAACAACAAAAGGTCATGGGAATGTCTAGAATAGTGAAGTCCATGTCTTAAACAATGGTACCGATCTTGACTTTTACAGTGAAAGTCCGCTCGACTACCCTTTTGGAATCATCATAGGCTCGAATAACCAAGTCTGAAGGCTTCAAATCTTCCTTAGCTATGCCCATCTTAGAAAGGAGCTTAGATGGGCATACATTGATAGAGGAACCATCACCCACCGTTACACATGAGGTTCTTTTTCCATTCACCTCATTATCTATGAACATAGATTTGTTATGATCTCTTCATTCCAAAGGCAAGTCTTCATAAGAGAAAGTAATCTCTCCCTTCTTTCTCTCATTCATAAGCCTGACCACATCATCGGGTGTTATTTTTTTTTCTAGAGCTGGTATTTGAGTTAAAGCCTTAACTAGTGCTCACCTATGAGACACAGATAAGATAAGCAAGTCCCATATGCTTTCATTGGCCTTAGTCTTTTTGAGTTGCTCAGTTACAATATCTGTTGAGGGGGCCTCTTCTATCACCCCTTTCTCAGGTTTTTTACTTGCTTCCTTTTCTTTCTCAACATCTTTCCTTTGGAAATATTTTCCACTTTGAGTGACTAAAGCGGGTTGTATGTTGTCAATTCTCATCATATTGTCAATTTCTAGCTCATCCTCATACGATCAATACCATGCGTCGAACTTGAAGCAGTCACAGATCTCTCCATCCTTCCTAGTCTGAATGATATATAAATCAATCTCATCCTTAGGGAATGGGAGCTTCTTTTTTATCTCATCACACAAGACTTGTATGTCTTGCTCAATTAAAGTTGGTATCTCCATTTCGTCAAGGAACTTTTGCTAGGCAGCTGCTCTATCCCAGTCTTTCACATGTTCACCCCATCCCTTGGGCCAAGGTGTGTCTTTATCATATATGTCAAACTCCGGGCCCCATGTGGGTTCAATCTCTCCAAGAGGAACAACAAGTAGTGGATGCTTCAGGTATAGGGCTTTAAAGTAAAATTTCCTTGAAAGTTGGCCCAAGAGATCTTCAATATATTCTTGCTCAAGCTCATGTTGAGTTTTATTAAAGGAACTCCATGCTTCTTTGAGAGCTTCTTCTTCCCTCTCATAGCCATCCTCGACAAAGGCCCATATTGCATCTAGGTCTTCATTAGTGAAGGAGACCTACACATCCTTCTTAATCAGGCCAGTCTCAATGCAGTTAACCCTATTTGGTGGACGAACAATATTATAGGTAGGCACTAGGTCCATGACTTTCCCCTCATCTATGAGATCTTGCATAAAGTGTTTGAGCTTAATGCATTTTTTGGCTGAATGCCCATGCACTTAGTGGTATTAGCAATAGGCATTCTAGTTGTATTGAGGAGAGTTAGTGTTTGGTGGGTTCTTTACTGGTTTAGGTTTCAATAGATCTTCTTTCTCAAACTGCTCAAAGACTTTGGATAAAGGCTTATTGAAGTTAGAGAAGTGGCGATTGGTCTTAACTATATTGACTTCTACAACCATAGTGGATTGGGAGTGACCTCAACTTGAGCTGGGCTTAGTAGTCTTCTTTTTCTCAGACTCAATCTCTTCAATCTGGAGCCCATCATCATAAAGCTCCACAAAGTTCCTTCGGTTCATCATTTGAAGCTTCTCAACCCATATAGAATGCACATTCCGGACTATGATTCAGACCTAGTCTCTTTTTGAAGGCTTGTTAGGCATCAAGGCAGCCTTGTTCCTCCATCTAATCAAGAATTCAGAGAAAGTCTCCCCATTCTTTTGCTTGGTCATCTCCGAGTCCCCCAAAGAAACTTATGGGGCAGTGTTGTAGGAGAATTGGCCCCTAAAAGCCTCATTGAGAGTCTTCTAGTCAGACTTTATGGCAGTTGGTTAAGCATGGTACCAGTCAGAGGCAACACCTTCCAAGGTTAAAGGAAATAAGCCTAGCTTCCGCTCATCATTGAGATTGGTGGAGGACATGATAGTGATGTATTGCTTCTAGTGTAGTATTGGATCATCGAACCCATTGAATTTGGGCACTTCAAGCATTCTGAACTTAGGAGGGATCCCAGCTATGTCATAGAGGCCTATGTTTTTAAAGTCAAAATCTTGATCCTTGCCTTCACCATTTCCTAGAGCTTCTCCATCTTTTTAGTTAGGGCATCAAGAGCATCTTAATCAAGGTGCTTTTCATGGTCATCCCTCTCATCTCCACTAGATTCAGTCTTATCATCCCTATGGTCTTCCCATTCTTTCAAGGCTTTCTTGATTGCATTATCCATCATCTCTTGCAAGGTTTCTAAAACATCATCAGTGAGTCTAGGTGGATCTATGTTGCTACAAGATAAGGGGTTAGCATGCTATGTAATGTATGCAAGGGTGCATGAATGCAAGCAACACAAGGGGACACGAGTAGCAAAGGTTAGTGAGGCACATGTACTGCCAAGTGGTAGGCCTTCCATCCTTATTTCTCCTACACACATGCTCGTTTGGCAAGTCACTATTCCTAGGATTTGGTTTGGGCCGTGGCATAAACGAGGAATGCTATTGCTGACATGGTATGCATATTAGCATATTAAAACTCTCAACATCCAAACCAAACAATAAGTCATTATCAAGTCCTTATCCCATGTCTTTGCTCTTAATGACTCCATAATGTTCCCCATGTTCTAGGGCCATTTTAGCATTGGCCAGGTACAATTAGACCAACACACCAACATCCCTTTCACAAAGGTAATGATCAAGGTTACTCTTCTTGAACCTAAAATTGCCTATGTTCCAGGGCCATCTTAGCATTATTCAAGTACAATTAGACCAACACTTTGACATGCCTTTCACATAAGTAGTAATTAGGGTTCTATTCAAGGGCAATAACACTAGAGTAGGTCAATTCAATGGCTTCATGGCATCACATAACAAACAACCATTTGGTAAGACCTAATTAAGAGAGGTTGCTAAGGTCACTACATGGGTTCAATCGGTTCAGCTAAGAAAGGTTCCCACAGTAAGTGAACTTCCATTAACCATCTCCCCTTAAAAATGTCAAGCAATGGTAGAACATCTAGTCTACTATGAGTGGTAGTCACTGATTCCTCCCCTACGAAGTAAATTCATAAATCATAGGTGGCTCAACCAATGCTACCCTCGAGGCAGGGTGTTTTAATGCAAGAATTCAATGCAAGGACACTAGATTCTGAAATAATACATAAAGTGGCTTAAATCACTTGAATCAATAGTCTGTCATCCCAATAGAGTCACCAAACTGTAGAGAAAGAGGGGTCACCTCAGTAGACTACTTTGACTGATGACTACAACACTGTACATTTAGCAGAAGGAGCTAACATGGGAGTCACCACCTGAACCGGCATCAGGAACATCTTACATTGGTATGTGTCTCGATTCCTTTAAGAAATGTGAAGCCGCATTGACCTTAGAGATTTTGTGATCGGACTATTACATTCCTTAAAGTGTGATTATTTACAAGCCACTCTAGATATTATTCCTACCTTCATTCCCACTACTAAACTGGATATACAAAGATAGGTTTCTAAATTATTTTAGTCTATAGGATTACCAAATCATTATTAATAGTCATTTTCATGCATATTCAACCTAAAAAATTACCAAAACAGTTTAAAGAAACTTACCATGTCCCTTATTTCCACGTGAAAGCATTTATTTTAATCATACGAACGGGCACAGAAGACTACTAGACAAAGCATCACCAATGCCACCATAAGGAGTGGCATTGGGTTTGAACGCCACTTATGCCAATGGCGTTTGGACCAAAAGCCATAACAAGAAGTGGCGTCTGGGCCAAACATCACCATGCTTGGTGTTGTTTGCGATTACAACTCTAGAAATAGTCAAAATAGAACAGAAAACACAATTTTTTGGGGTTTTCAAGCCCAGGAATCAACAAATATAAATAGAAACAAGTAAAACATGAATGCAAAAAACCTAATAGAGATCTAAATGGCAAAACCCAACCTAGGATCTAGATAGCATATAAACAATATGTACACAAAACATGCAGTGAACATAACAATGAATAGAAAACATTTTAAGGGGATTTAATCCATACAAACATGCAGAAATCAATTAAAACATTTATTTATGTTGCAAAACAACCTAATAATGAATCTAGGATGACAAACAACCTAAAACTAAACCATCATCCATTTTAGCATTTGAAGTCATACGTGTAGTGAACACAGAAAAAACATACAGTAACATTTTAATTCATATTATAATGTCGGAATGATGCAAACATGTTACGAATGGCATGCAAAAACATCACAGTAACATTTATTGCAAAAATGCAAACATGCAGTACGTAAGAAATAAAAATATGCTTATTGTTAATCCAAGCAGATGAAGAACACAGATCACATAAATGGATGTAGATGAAAATAACATGATTAAAGCAACAAAAATTCAATGGGATTTATGATAAGAAATACTTATAGTGGAGTAGGGTGATGGCTATAAGTTCTACCAGGCAACTGGATTGATTTTGGCAGTGACTCTAAACACGTACATGATGCAACTTGAGTCCCTCAAATTTATGGAATGAATTTGGTAGAGCTTCATCTCCAAGAATCACCAAAGAAATAAGATAAAACCTTCTTTTCTAAAGAATTAAGAAGAAGAAGGAGGTTTGGAAAGTTGATATCAAGAGCCAGAAGAGTTTTTTGGGGTTAATCCGAAACCTTTTGCTCTATGGCCTTTATGCCTCTTTATAGGCAGCGAAAGTGAGAGGCTACATGATTGTTATAATCACCATTACTCAAGCATCTAATAACTTAAGTAATAACTTTGGATTAGATCTATTGAAAACAGCATTTATCAAGATTTGAAATTTTAAAACAGGGATAAAAACATGTGAAGTTTCTATGCAAAACGTACTATTGGCGTTAAGGACCCAATGCCACTTCTCATGGTGACATTGAGGACCCACACCACTTCTCATGATGGTGTTGAAAACTGACGCCACTACAAGAAGTGGCGTTTGGAGCTCCAAGTAGCGTTGGTGCCATTTGGGGGTCCTAAACGTCCGAATTTGAAAAAGTTTATAAGAGACAAAAACGTGTTGAACAAGCCAATCTATTATAAATTAGAGTTTCAAGCCATTCCAATACTCATAGAAAATGTTATGATGAGAACTGTTTGAAAATTGTGCGGTTTTAGGTTAAAAACAAGCTGCTTGACTCTAAAATGCATTTTAAAGCTTTAAAACCATTTCAAAATCATTTGTAATGATTAGGAGAGAGGTAAATCCATCCAATCATATGCTTTTGAAGCATAGATATAATCATTGGGCCTCCGAGCCGCTTCCTCATTATTGCATCTAAAAATTAGGTGTCAATAATATCACACTTCATATGATTTTCATTATTTAACTTTTCTTTTCTTAATTTTCACAAATAAAAAAATATATATATGACAGATTGAGAAAGGATAGATTTTCATATCGGTAAAGGTTAGATCTATCTTAAGAAAGGTCCAATCAAAAAGTAAAGGTTTTAATTTTCTCTAAGAAACAAAGAAAGATTAAATTTTCTCAATTCTTTGCTTATCACTTTCTTTTCTTTATTGGATATTTCAAGTTCTTTTAATTTTAGAGAAATTAGATTTGATGATATAGATTATAAGATGATTTTATGACTTTATTTTAGTTCGAGAAAACTTGAATCTGATTTTCTTTTTCTTTTTGACATGTACAGTGTATGGTTATGAGTTTGATCCCGATGGTCTGGTTACTTTTCTTCCTATTTTGAAAAGAACTGGGCGGTTATTTTAGATTGTCCGATTCATCAATTTTTCCCGATTTTTACGGTTTTCTATGGGTCAATTTGGTTAATTCAAATTTTCGGTTTCACGGTGCAATTGACCCAGTTTAGGGTCCGGTTCCCGATTAAACCGATTGAACTGGCCGGTTCGGTTCAGTTTTTAAAACCATATGTATTTATGGTCAACTCAATCAGTCTGATTGCTATCCAGCTATTTTGGATCATGTTGCATAAATATTTTTTTACTCTGGTATGTTCAATTCGAGAAATAAGCATTTTATCAACTGCTGTGATTGTAAGGAGATTGTTGGTTTAGCCATGGGGACAAGTTTTTGAAGTCCACCCTATTATACACATCTTCCTCCCTTCCTACAACTGCGATTTTGATGTTGTCAAAAGCATGCAATTCAATTTGCTGCTCACAGACCAACAACTAATAGTTCTGTTTGTGATGATCACCCAATCCCAAAAGGTGTATCATTAAGAGAGGAGGAAATAGAAGAAAAAGGTGACATTTCACATTCCTAGGTTTATGATTTCACGAAAAATGTACATTTGAGTTCATTACCTGAAATTTCTCATCATAACATGTCTGAGAATTCATTAGATGGGTCATATGAGAAACCAATGAGGATATGGACTTTGATTTTGATGAGGGTTTGATAGATGTTTATATAGATCTCAATGGACAAGCCAATCCTGATGATTTTTTTTATTTGAATATGAATTTGCCAAGGAAGAGAAAGAAAGTGAAAGGAAATTTTTGTCAAGTCCCAAGGGAATCCCTTTGGTTCAAGACAAATTAGAAGAGGGGAAATTGTAGAATAATTGGTATACTGGTTTTGAATTGAACTTTAGAGGAGCAGCCCCGAAGATTGCCTTTTTGGTTATATATTCAGTTTCTCAGTTCTTTTTTTTTTTTTGGTCAAGAACACCAAAAAAGGATCCATTACTCTAAAAGAATGGAAAAAAAAAAACTACCAAGGAGATTGCCTTGGCACTCTCTACAATCATACTATCAGATGAGGTACCTAACCATAAAAAATTCTTGTAAATTCTTTCAATTGTAACTGCAATGCTTTTGGGAATGAGGATTACTGTTGTCCAGTATATGTGCATGCTCATCAGGACTACCTTTATCAGCTGAAGTCTGCCTGCATAGGATAGTTTGCTACAATTCCATTGCTAGATTCTAGCTTTCACTTTGCACACTAAAGGTTGGCAATCTGAAGCTGTGAGAAGGCTAGTGATAAGAGGAATGCCCATATATCTTACTAGAACGATTCCTTCCTGAAATTTAGTTTGTAGTATTCTGGCTTTTACTTGATCTGAAACCTTAACAAGAACATCTTACTCTTATTGCCATCGACAGCTAGCCCTGAGACTGTTCTAAAATGCTCCAGAATTGATGTAATATGCTAAAGTTATTGCAGATGGCCTCCATAAAATACTAGAAGATCGTCTGTAAAAATTAGGTGGTTGAGCTTTAAGGACCTGCATCTAGGATGAAACTAAAAAGTACTGTCAATCTTCTTAAGCATACATCTTGAAAAATATTCCATACAGAGTACAAATAGTAAGGGGACATAGAATCTCCCTGTCTCATGCCCTTCCTTGCTGGAAAAGACTGACCCTGAGATCCTTTCCAGCAGATTGAGTACACTGTAGTTGATACACATTCCATAATAAGATTGATGAATCTGGCAGGAAATTGAAGACCAATAAGGACCTCCTCCAAAAAATCCCATGCTACAAAGTCATATGCCTTTTATAAGTCAATCTTGAAGGTGCATCTTGCAGGAGGCTTATGCAAATGATAACTGTGGAAAATGTTATGAGCAAGAGCAATATTCTCTGTGATATTTCTTCCTGGAATAAATACTTATTGGTTCTTAGCAATAATCCTTTGAAGAATAGGCCTGAGTCTTTGAGTTATGACTTTAGTGATTACCTTGTAATGAATAGTACAGCAGATAGTAGGTCAAAATTTTGAGACTTCAGTTACTGTACTAGACTTGGGAATAACAGTGACAGTTGTTACATTGAACCTTTGAAGGATTTTCCAAAAAGAGAATGCTTCCTGCACCATTCTAGCGATCTCTACTGCCATTAAATCCTAGTGCTCCTTAAAGAAAAAGTTATTATACCCATCTACTCTAGGTTCTTTATCTGAACCAATGAAGAAGAGGCCCTCTTTAACTTTTGAGACAGTAACAGGCTTTAACAGATCTTCAACTTCCCTAGGAGAAATATAAGGACCAAAACTCAGGATAGACATGTCTGCACGATCACTGTGTTAGGTAATCATTCCCATAATGCTTTTAAAATAACTTATAAAGGCTTCATGTATCTCCTTATCAGTTGTGACAGTTTGCATATCAACAGTATGAATGTCAGTCACCAAATTTTGTATCCTTCTTTTCCTTATTGAGTTGAAGAAGAACTTAGTGTTAGCATCCCCTAATTTCACCTAGTCCACTCTAGATTTCTATCTATAAAAGCTCTCCTCCATGTACATGAGATTTCTAAGTTTAAATACCATGGATCTTTCTTCTAACAACAACCATTCATTCAAAGAATCTTCTTAAAGGTTCTTCTGAAGGTTATCAACTCTTTCCTTCTGAACTTTAACCTTTTGAGAAATGTCTGATAAAAATAGCTTTGTTAAAAGCTTTAAGATTCTTAGTGATTCTAGTCAGCTTTTGCAGTAATCAGAGACCTGCACCTCCTCTATCCTCTTTATTACATTATGTTAAAATAATTTTTATAAACTCTAGTTGTTTAATCCAGAAATTAAAGAATATGAAAGAAGGCTTGCCATATCTCTGAAAATCAACAAAAGAAACTAACAAGGGGCTATGGTGAGATAAAACTGGAGCTATGGTTTCAGCAATTGCAACATGAAACACATCAACAAAAGAATTATTTACTATTGCTCTATCTAGTCTCCTCCAGATTCTACTAGAGTCTAGTTGATTATTAGTCCAGGTGAAAAAGAGGCATGTAGTTCTTAATTCAATCAACTCAACATTGTTAATAAACTCCAGCATTTCATTGTTGTGAGCTTGATCAAAGGGAAGCCCTCCTATCCTCTCATGATTCGCTGTGATTGCATTAAAATCACTCTGGATTAAGTAGTGCAGGTTCTTCTAAAGTTACTGAGATCTCCCCATAACCGAGCCCTTTCACTAATTTCATTCATACCATAAGCAACTGTCCAAATTAAGGATTTATTATAAATAGAAATAGAGTAGGTAATATACTGTTTGTGAGTTTCAATTATGGACAAGGTTACTCAACTACCATTATACATAATCCAGATCATGCCTATATCATATTGAGAGTGATTAGTATAAGAATTCCAACCATTCAACTTCATATTATTCCATATAGTGTCCACATTACCAATTCTAACTCTAGTCTCTAGAACACTTATAACATCCACCTTATACCTCTTTAACAGAGATTTGATCTCTGCTTATTTAAGGGGGTTATTGATATCAACTTTTGAGAAAATTGGCTGAATGCCTTTTTCCTTTGCTTTCATTCCATTAAATAATAAACTGTACAATCTATTTTTGGTAACATAATATATATTCCTAATCTAAATATATTTAACTATAAGGAAAGAATATTT
>CANYLF012122587.1:0-11984 GCA_948193215.1 Bocquillonia castaneifolia
AAAGACTTACCTGGTTATTGTACCGCTGTTCTATACTGATGATTTGCTGTTTATTTCTGTTTTTGGCGAACTGCTATTAGTTGCTGCTGCTGCTTCTTCTTTTATTGCTATCCTTCTATTTATGTTCTGTTATTACAATCGTCCAACTAATCTGCTTCCTCTGCTGGGCGAACTTCTCTGGCTTCCCCGGTTGTTCAAATTTTTTTGCTTGCTCGCTCTCTCTCTTACCGGGTGAACTCCTCTGACTTTCCCCTTTTCTTCTAATTTCACACCTCTCACTTTTTTCTCGCTAACTTCCTCTGATTGCTGACTGTTCTCTTTTTTTTTTGGTTGAATGATTTTTTTTTTTTGTGACCTATCCTCCTTTCCTCCCTTCCTTATGGCTACTTATATAGTAGGGCAGTGATATTCACTCACTTGCTATATGTCCTTCTTGACTGAAAAAGCTGACTGATTGCTGGTTGATTGCTGCCAAATTACCAAATCTGATTTTGGTTTGAAAAGGCTGTGATTTCACGCGCCTGGTTGAGAGAAAAGGAATTGAGTCTGTTGGGCCTGATTTGGACATCTGTTGGGCTTATTAGATTTCTAGCTCTAGGGGGTATTTTCGGACACGTAGTCCGAATCTGATTAGCCTTATTTTTTATATTTTTATTTTATATTTTATATTTTATATTTTTTTTGCATTAAATTTAATTGTAATAAAAAATGTACTCTTACAATACATTAAAAAAAATACTATTATGCATCCATTTATCATTTAATGTCTATTATTTATTTTAAATGAAAATTTACTTGCTAAAAATAACAAGTAAAATAAATAAACATAAAAACAAGATAAAACAAATTTTATCCAAGTAAAAAAAAAGAATTAAGAAAATTAAACTCCCAAAAATGCCATTAAATGTCACAATTGTAATAAGTCTTGGAAAATCACAATTTAAATCCAATATTTTATTCTACATTTAACACCACACATTTTTATGAGATTATTATTTTTTTAACTTATGAAAAAAAAAGTAACCACCCAATAAAATTTAAAGATAAAAATGGGTAAATTACACAAGATAAACCAACTTATTTATCACATATATATTTAAATATATTTTTGGTTTTTTTTTAGACAAAGATAATTGGATTTTAATTTTAATTTTCCAAAAACGAAAACAGAAGTATTTGGGAATGCTTTTAATTTCCTGATTCCTAACATTCACTCGAACAAAAACATATATATAATTATTTTAATGGACCTGGACAAATTTGGTATCTACATATCTCTCAAATTGTACAAAAATAAACTGAATCGACTAAACTGAATTTTATTCCTAATAGAAATACTAAACACCCAAAATCATTACACCTATTACAAACTCACACCCGCAAAATAGAGCTGCTTTCAAGCTCACAAAACACTCTGAAGATCAATTGAAGCACAACTAAAAGGCAAAATTGAATGCCTATTTATAGCAAAACAAGCTTGGTCATCAAGAAATATCCTTCGCAAGTTTCTATTGGCTTGATGAGCAAAAGACTTGGCCATAACGTATCCTTAATTTCCAAGTTTGTATTCACAAACGTGATGGGCACGTTGATTATCAAACAAAGGTGTATGGTTTCTTCTAGGCTTGTTAAATGGGCCAAAATTCAAAATTTTTTTTAAAAAAAAACCAACAAAGAGTACATTAATTTTGCCTATTTGTGGCCATCTATCTTAACACATATATAAATCAAACAGTGAAGACAATCATCAAAACTGTAACTCTAGCTTAATTAGCAAGATGTGATTTGGTAATGCCAAACATTTTACACTCATGAATCTGTTGTTTTCAGTTATAACTTACATCACTGCTTCAATTAGAGCAAACCCCTGATCGTCCATCAAAATTGTGTCCAATGTTCATAGTCCTCAGTCCACACGTCATCTTGCAGTGGGCATATCTTTATCGTCCAGACTCAGAATCGAGAAATTCTTAAGCCTAAATTGAATTTTAGGAAGTGCACTTCAACTTTCATGTTTCGTACATTTTCTGATTAGGTGATTTGCTTCCCTAAAATGTCCTTGAGATTTTACTGCTATGTTGAAAACAGCTTTTGGAGTGTCTCTATATATGCAGGTTGCATCTCCTTCGTCCTGGCACCGAATGGACTGATTCTTGTTGCTACATGAAGTAAAACCATATTGCTAAGGATCTGGAGCCTCTCATTCCAAGTCACCTTCTGCATTTCCTGTTCCGAACTTCCGAAGTTTGTCGATTCTCAAACTCGCCTTTAAGCTTTAAGTATGTCCCCTTCTATAAATGGCTTGTAAACCTCCCAAACTCTTTAAATATTATACCTGCATGAATTCCACATCAAACCAAGTATACATGAGCTATAAAACCAAAGATTTAAGGAGCAAGTTCATAAACACTTGTAAGATGCAAATGAGGAGTAAAATGTATGATTTGTGCTTTAAATGGGGTTGAAACCCTTTAGATAATGCATTTATATGCTCTACTCTATATGTGTCTTGCACACACATCAAAGAACCAATTTTCAACTTACAAAAGACTAGTAATAGCAGCTGTAATATACAATATATGGAGATCCAGAAACAACAAGATTTTTCAGGGAATTACTCCCAATTTTGCTATAATTTTTAGAGCTATTTGCTCTTTTGTTTCCTGTAAGTATAGGGATAGAAATGTAAATAGTAGAGTGAGCAATAGTCTACAGAGGCTACAAAATTTGTATTGAACTATCAGGGCAACTCTCTGACTGTTTTTTTCCTTGCTTATTAGTAGTAAAGGCTCTTTTTGTTTTCCTATCAAAAAAAAAAAAATACTGAAGTTTCTTATAAGAACATCTAAATCACAAAATTGTATCTTTGTTGTCGAATTCAGCAGTTTCGATCCCTCGTGTTCATGTGACGTGGGGGCACATCTAATATATGCGGTAACTAAGATCAGTTTCGTATATTTAAAGGGGTATATAAAAGGAAAAAGAACATACATGACATTTTAATTCCATAGAAAGATAACTTGTCATTGTTTTTCTTTGTAATTCATAAAGTGTCAGTTTTTTTAAGGCTTTTCCAAGTAATGAAGAAAACCCCCAATCAGGGGTGGAGCTAAAACTTCAACATACGCCGGTTTAAATTTTTCTCATTCGTTAAACCAAACAGAATTAAATAAGGAAATTTTGGTTTGGTTTTTAGTTTTTAAAACAAAATTTCAAATTAGTTCAATTATTTCAGTTAAATTTTCAAAATTAACAACCAAACCAAACCAAATTTAAAATTCGGTTGAGTTTTTCAGTTTGGTTTGGTTTTGCCCTATCCAAAACTAAAAACAAAAACATATATCTCTTATATTTTAGGGTTTATTTATAAATATTTTTATATGATATGGAATTATAAAAGAATTGCTCCCTCTATTCAAAATTAACTATCCTTTTTAAATATTTTTTGTTCTAAATTATATCATTTTAAAAAATCAATGAGTTAATTATTGTTCTTTTCCACTCTTATAATCTCAATTGTTTTACATTTTAATATCAATAGTACTTCTTCTGGAATTATATTTTTTCTTTTAAACTCTCTAACATTAATGGTTACAAGAAGAGTAAATCAGTCATCTTAGTAATTTTTTATAAAAGCGAGCATTTTTTCAATCATTCGCTTAAAGGGTGTGATTTTATCTAAAAGGATAGTTAATTTGGAATGGAGATAGTTAATTTGGAACGGAGAGAGTAATTATGAGTAACTAATTAACAAAATAAGGCTTAATGGATTTAAGATGTATATAAAAAAAATAGATTAAAAGGTAAATTAAAAGTGAAAAGTTATAAAAAAAGTATAATTAAATTTTGAGAAATATAAATGACGGAGAAATGAAATTAGACATAGTAAAATTAGAAAAGAAAATTAATTTGAAGGGCCAAAGTAAAAAAGAGTGTGAAAAAAATATTTTATATAGGTATTGAAATGAATAAAAATAATTTGAAGGGTTCAAAGTTCAAAATTAAAGCCTAAAAATATTTTTACACATGTACTAAAATGTAAAAAAAAAAAAAAAAGTTTGGCCCCCTCACAATATATGTGCCTCTGTCCCTGCCCCCAATTGATATGAGATTTGCGGATGCTCTTGGATTCAGAGATTGGCAAGCATATAAACAGGTAGGTATCACTTAATTAAGACAAGTAAATAATTTCGTTTGCTGAATTAATTAATTACTATAATTTCCTAGACAACAAAATAGGTTCATATTCAGTATTCTTTCAAGTGGTATGGGTTTTGAGGTAACTAATAATTAGCATAGTTTTTTTTTTACAAGAATAATTAGCATAGTTAATTGAATGTTGAGTTACAATATCTTGAATTAAGGCAAAAAAAAAAAGTTAAAAAGGATTCTGTTTTAAAATAAGTTCAGGTTGGTAATCTATTTGGTCTTCTAAAAACAAAACTCAGGTCACCCTACAGTCCTATTACGCCTAGGAACGCAAGTTTTACTATGTTAGCATAAATTTTAAAAATTAATCATGCTTAACATAAGTCAACAGGGTCGGTCCATTTTGCTTGGATAGAGTTAAGGAGAATAATGATCTTACTTGAAGAATAAGTATCAATGACTTAATAGTACTAACTTTTATAAATCCTAATAATTTCCTTAATATGATGTTGATGTCTTTATCCAAAAAGAACGAAGGAGAGGAGTATAATTTAACATTATTGGATTGTTACAATTTCTTAGATTATTGGTTCCACGAGTTCAATATCCTTAAAGTGGCTCTTGTCTCAAGGTTACTGGAAGGGAAGGATGGTATTTTAGTAAAATAAATTACCATGTGATTTTTTTGTTTGTGATAAAAATAAATAAATACCATGTGATGCGATAAACATTTACACTTTAACACTATATCAACTAATAGTTAATTTTTTTTATAGTATATATAATAAATATAATATAAAATTTTAATTATATAATATTGTTGATAAATGATGGATTATCAATGTAATTAATGGTTAGAATTTTTTTTTTGAAAAAAACTACATTTATTTTATTCTTAATAAAAAAATACATATTTGTTTAATTTATAATAGCAAAAAAAAATGATATTAGTATACATAATATGCATGATAGATATAAAACATTAATAATATTAATTGATAGGGTATTAAAGTGTAATATTTTTAATATTAAATGGTACTTTTTTCAAAAAAAAAAAACCACAAACCCTAAGTAAAAAACTATAAAACCACAAGATATTTTTTTAATATTTTCCCCAAAACATTAATTTGTTAATTATCAAATACCATATGCATCACAATTCGATAGAAAAAGTAGTAGGCCATTCACTAAGATTAAGAAGGTAGTTAAATGGGATAATGTTCAATTATAGCCCCAACTTATCGATCTGCCTCAAATATAGTATCACCTTTAAAGTGTCTCAGTTTGAACCATGTATTTTTCGAGTTGTGCCAAATCAAGCCAATCCCCTTTAAAACTCCAATTATTTGAGTCTGAAACGGTGTCGTTTTGAGGGGGATTGGTTGTATTTGACATAACTCGAAAAATTTAGGGTTCAAACTGAGACACTTTAAAGGTGAGGCTATATTTGAGACAATCGATAAGTTGGGGCTATAATTGAACATTATCCCTAGTTAAATTTAGTTAGTTTAACTCCTCTAGCAACAATTTAACTACACTGGAAAACCCTTGCCTTTACCTTGTCAGTTGTAAAAATCTATTTCACAATCAAAGCATAAGACTCCTTTAGTGCAACTACCGTCTCATTCTTAGACTGCACTAACGTAATAAAAGAACAACATTCTGCTTTAGAGGCCTTTAGACAACTTCGTCCCTTAAAATGTAGCAATGTAAATCTGATCCCATCTTTCTCCAGCTTATACACATTATATCTGCTTGCATGCTGGGCATTTACAGCATAGCGCCAAGGCCTACCAAATAATAACAGGCATCCATCTCCGCAATGTCTCAGTCAGGGGTGAATTCAGAAAAAATTATTAGTGGGGGCAAAGTAAGAATAATATGTAGGGTAAAATAAACATCTAGAAATTTTTCGAGGGGGGCAAAAAAAATTTTAAAGTGGGGGCAAACTTAATGAACTAAAAGGGTATATTAACCAAAATTTTAGGGGCCAATGGGGGCAATTGCCCCTAGTTTCTAGCATGTAGATTCGCCACTGGTCACAGTACACCTCCACTTTATACTCATCAATAGAGGATAGCAATGCTCCCTTATCTGAATCTTTTTTGTATCTTTAATCTTCCAAATAGAGTAGGGATTTTGGATGTTTCTCTACTTGTAATTGCCATGCCTATATAACTTATCTTCTAATGATGTATTCGCTACTGTTATTGTTGTCTATATCAGGTCAAACACACACCCATTAATGGTACATTTGGTATGAAATATATAATCGCAAACACACACCCATTAATGATACATTTGGTATGAAATAATCGGTGCCTCTAGGGTACTATCTTCATGCTTGGGTACCAACATCAATTTTCTGATCAAATAATTCTATTTATCTTCCTTATCATACCCTTACTCACCATCATCATCTCTACCACGCTCACAACACATGCATTTCATCTTCTTCCCTCTCTACAACGTTAACAACTTTTTTGTTAGGAAATTCATTAGACTTATGCCCAAGCTGATTACACCTATAACAATTTCCAGCCATAGGCTTAGAATATGGTTTAGTTTGCCTTTCCACCTCCTTTTATTCTAGGCCTAATGCTCAAATAAATCGAAACCTTTACATAAAATTGCAAAAATTAACTAAACCTTTTAATTTTTACAATTATAACCAAAGATTTTTTGCAATTTTAACCAAATTTCAATGGTTCGTTGCAATTTTAACAAAACTTTTAAATCTAAACCTTTTAATTGAAATGCAATTTTAATCAAATTTTTAATTAACGTTGCAAATTTTTAAATTTTAACTAATTGTGATGGAATTTTATTTATGTTTATTCAGATTCATGACAATTGAGGGATTATATAAACTTGAAATGAAATTCAAAATCACATAAAAAATTTCAAAAAATTGCATTTCAATCAAAGGTTTGGATTTTATTGATCATAAAGATTTGGTTAAAATTGCAACAAATTTTTGTAATTTTGTTATAATTGCAAAAATTAAAATGTTTGTTAAATTTGCACTTTCTTCCATACTGCCTTTTCATCTTGCTTTTCATTACGTGGATGTGAATCTTAAGAGAACTTGCTTTTTGTCAGTGGAGTTTTTATTATAATTCTCAAGCGCATAGCTATGCCGATTTGACTCCCTTTTGCTAATCTTCTCTCGCATCATTAGCTTAGCCTTAAGAGCTATATTATTTGCCCCATTCAAATTTCATCACATATGTACCTCAATTCTATCCCAAATATGAGGCATCAACCTTTCTAAATAGGCCTAATAGCCTAGTATTGCCCGAAATTTAATCAATTTTTTAAATATAGCCTAAACTTTAAATTGTGTTAATTAGTATATATCTTATATTTTGAGTTCAGTGTCAAATATAGCTCGGAGTGTGTTTCATCTGACATCACATGGTTAACTGTCATTCTCTCTCCTATTTGTTAAGACATATTAGATTGATTTAAACCAAATATATCCCGAACTTTCATATTATTTTCAAATATATCCCAAACATCTCATTCAGTTTCAAATCTAGCCAATTTTATCTGACGTGTCTTGGCAATTAGGAGAGAGAATAAAATGTAAGGATGTCATGTCAGGTGAAACACACGTTTGGCTATATTAATTTGACACTATACGTAAAGTATAAGGTACTGATTTGACACGATTTAAAGTTGTGATTATATTTAAAAAATAGGTCAAAGTTCATGCTATATTAAGCTATTAGGCCTTCTAAATATCATGCAACCTGTTGCCTTTCGGCAAGCTATATCAATTGTATAATCGTAAACATATGTTTGACTCTAATTACACCTTTGATACTGTTGGAACAAAATTTGTTCATAATCTGGAGTTAGAAAATCCTTTTGTAGTAATTGTTTCATCTTGAACCATGTTCTAACAAGCTGCTTACCCTTGCAGTATCTTCTATTTTGTAGTCTATCTACACACCACTTAATTTACCCTTTTATCTTCTAGGATTTTCATGAATTCAAAGAAACTATCAATTTTGGTAATCCATTCAATAAAAGCTTCAATACTCAAATTCCCATTAAAACTAGAAATATGAACCTTCAATCCAAAATTATGATTATCCCCACCATAATCATTCCCTTGCTTTCTGTCATAACGTCTATTACCTTGATTTCTCACCATTGCAACAAGTTTGATAACATAATTTAAAGCATATAACATACCTTTATAGAAAATAATATGTGACATACCTTTATAGAAAATAATATGTAACATACCTTTATAGAAAATAATATATCAAGCAAATTGCCCATTTGGAAGTGAAACGTTTCATATATCATCTCCATCTTTATAATAAGCCAATTGCGATTGACTAATATAGATGGCCACCACCTTATAATCATTACGCTAGGACAATATATGAGAATAGTTTATATCAAATTTTTCACTGGCATCAACATCTGGAAACTTATACCTCGTTGGAAGTTCAATTGTGGCCCTTGTGGGTGGGTTGAGATGCATTGATCTAGTAAATCAATGCCTACAACACTCCATCTTAGTAAATCAAGGTAATAAGTTTTGAACAATCCATTTGCTAGTAGAATCATCTTCTTGTAGAATCATCGCATGGTAACAAGAAGCAAGAAACTTGAAAATTCCTCAGATTTGACAACTTTAGCAGAGCGGATTGCCATTAATCATACCTTCTCAACATATAAAATCAATTACTCTTTAATGCTCTTGAAGGTTTGTCCACTAACCCGCTATTTAATATGTTGAACTCCTTAAATTAGATAAAAGAAGAAAGAAAATAAGTCAAATTAGGTCTAAAACTTGATACAAAGAAGTCAAAATGATCCTGAAACTAAATTTTCATGTTTTTATTTCGAATTTCTAATAATCATTATTATTTTCTATTTTATTTATTTCCATATAAGTAGCCTAATATTTTTTTTCTTTTACGGCATACTTTTAATAAAAAAAATCATATATTTTCTTTATCGGCAAGTTTCATACGTTGAAATTGTGTGTAATCATTGACTATTTTTCACGCTAACTGTTAATTTTTTTTTAAAGAAGAAGAGAAGATGGAGAAATAAAAATACTGTAAACACACTACACTTTTATTCATTAATTTAGACTGTATTTATAGGCTACAGAAAAGACTCAAAAAATCAAAAAATAACAAAAGTCCTAGAAATCATAACTAAAAATCACCCAATATTTATTCCTAAAATCTCTAAACCAAATTCCTAAAAATATTGCCCAATTTTTGAATAGGTAAAAGATGACTAATTCCCAACATTCCCTCCTTGCATCTTTTACCGATTCAAACAAAATAACCAAAAAAGGAACAAATTACTATAGTCCAAAAAAAAAACAAATTATTACAGTTTAAAGACAGTGTTGGTCTCCTAAAGAAAATCTCCCAAAAAACATTACAGTTTTGAGACATGTCAGTCTCTTGAAAAAATTGCTTTCGTAGTTTTGAGACTTGCCGGTCTCTTCAAAATAAAATTTCTTCATTCTGCACCGGTTCTTCTTCAACACGCGCAATGCTTGTTTTGCTTTGTTCTTGCATAATTTCTCCATGTGTCCCATTTGTTTACATGACCTGCATCTGACATCTAATCTATACCAAAAATATTTTTCAAGATGAGTTGTTTTCTTACAATTCGGGCATTGAGGAAATTTTCCTTCTTTATTTTTTTGATGATTTTTTTTCACCCAATCCTGCAAAGTATGCTCCCTCAACAGTTTCAACTTCGTCTTTCTTTTTAATGGCCCTCCTTTAGTCTTGTGCCTGCAAGGAATTACACAAATCTGCAAAAGAAATTTGTGAAAGATTCTTAGACTCCTCAAGTTAGGAAATCTTAGATTCAAATCTTTTAGGTAGGGTCACAAGAATCTTCTCTACGAGTCTTTTATCAGAAAATTCTTCTCCTAGCAAACGAACTTTGTTAACAATCACCATCAGCCTGTCAGCATAGTCCTTAATACCTTCAAAGTTCTTCATTTTTTCCATCTCAAATTCTCTTTTGAGATTCAATATAGACATATGCTTTGTTTTATCATCCCCATGAAAATCTTTTTTTAGTAAATCCCAAGCTTCTTTTGCACTTTCACAAGTATTAATTTTTGTAAAAATTTCTTCAGAAACAGAAGAGTAAAGACAAGTTTTTGCCTTGAATCTTTTGGCTTTTTCTTCACTGTGATATTTGATTTGAGCAAAAGTAGGTTCTTCGGGTAATGGAAGTGGCTGTCGATCATTCTCTACAATTTCCCACAAATCCAATGCATGTAAATAGCACTGCATTTTAATAGCCCGATTTTGATAGTTTTTTCCAGAAAAAATGGGAGGAGAAGAAAAAGGAAAATTATTCATGGTTTTTTTTTTACTCACACAATTTTTTTTTTACTTTCTCACACAGGTGTTTTGGATCATGGCTCTGATACCATGTTAATTTTTTTTAAAAGAAGAAGAGAAGATGAAAAAATAAAAATACTATAAACACACTACACTGTTATTCATTAATTTAGCCTATATTTATAGGCTACAAAAAAGACTCAAAAAATCAAAAAATAACAAAAGTCCTACAATCATAACTAAAAATCACCCAATATTTATTCCTAAAATCTCTAAACCAAATTCCTAAAAATATTGCCCAACTTTTGAATAGGTAAAAGATAACTAATTCCCAAAACTAATGCATTGCATTAGTTAATTTCTTAACATTTAATTTTTGCCTTCTTCTCAAGCACCACCTAAATCAAATGAGTTTAACATATTTTCTAAGTGTTTTCTGAAACTTGATGCAAAGAAGTCAAAATGATCCTGAAACTGACTCTAAACACTACTAGAAAAATCCGATTTAGAGACGGATTTTAGAGACGGACGTTATCCGTCCCTAATTAGAGACGGAATTAGAGACGGAATTTGATCCGTCACTAATTAGAGACGGATTTTGATAAATTAGAGACAGAAATTTTTTTTTCAATAATTAGAAACGGAAAAAAAATCCGTCTCTAATTAGAGACGGACATAAAAATCCGTCTCTAATTAGAGACGGAAAAACAATCCGTCTCCAAATCCGTCTCTAATTAGAGACGGACAAATAATCCGTCTCCAAATTCGTCTTTAATTTTGACGGGAGTTGGTGCCAAATTATTAGGGACGGATTTTTTTACTTAGAGACGGGTAATGTCCGTCTCTAATTAAAGACGGACAAAAATCCGTCTCTAATAATTTGGCATCAATTCCCGCCATTATTAGAGACGGATTTTTTTTCCCGTCTCTAATTAGAGACGGATTTAGAGATGAATTTTTTTTCCGTCTCTAATTAGAGACGGATTTTTTGTCCTTCTCTAATTATCAGAAAAATTAGTCTTTTTTCTTTCCGTCTCTAATTTATCAAAATCCGTCTCTAATTAGAGATGGAAATAATCCGTCTCTAAAATCCGTCTCAAATTAGAGACGGACATAATCCGTCCCTAAAATCCATCTCTAAATTGGTGTTTTATAATGATTTTATATAATTAGCAATTAAAATAATTAACTATAATTAAATAATAATTAGTATATCTATTTTTTAAAAATGTATAATTAGTAATTAATAACTATATTTAATTAGTATTACATAATATATCTAATAATATATCTTTGTTAATTATATAAATATAATTATCAATTATATATAATTAGTAATTAATAAAAATATTGATTATTAATTACAAATATAATTAATAAATATGTTTTGTTAATTATATATAATTAGTGATTAATATAATTATATAATTTTTAGTTATGTATAATAAGTAATTAATAGCTATATTTAAATATTAATAATTGCATAAT
>CANYLF012123754.1:0-12201 GCA_948193215.1 Bocquillonia castaneifolia
TTCCCCCTTACATTTGAAATTCATAAACTGATTTCCCTCTCATATTTGCCTCTAATTACTGTTAATAATCATGCACATGCATGCAATTACATGACAAACTATTTTATTCATTTGCTGCAATTCTATTACACCTGCTCTTCTTCCTTTCTTTTGAATTTATGCTTCTGCATTTGCTGTTTTCTTTGCTGCATCTTTCTTCAATTGTTGCTGCTTCGTTCTTCAATTTGTTGTGACATTCTAAGTGCCATAATACTCCAACACTCCTCCTTGGCTCTTGGAATGGAACATAAAATTTCTGACTTTGAAACATGCTATAAAAACATAAAACTCAACAATAAACTTCAATGAAAATCTCCTCCTCAAATGCAAATCATCCTTTACTCATGGCTTTACATATTAGCAGTTTTAAGACATGCTTGGTCCTTAAAATCTTCATAAAATTTCCTAGGCTTGTTCTACTCTGAGCCTCAAAAGCCTTAGGTATCAAATCTAGGACATGCTAAGTCCTTAATCCTTCATGAAATTTTCAGTTTTCAGACATGATGGTCTCTATCAAACTCTTGCAGTTTATAAACATGCTCAGGTCTTTTAAACTTTTAAAATTTTATGCAGTTTAGAGACATGCTCAGGTCCTCTACATATGATTTTTCAGTTTAAAGACATGAAGGGTCTTTGAAAATGGTTTTGAGTGGCATGAAACCTCACACATTTAATACAACTTTAAAAGACTTTAATATGATTTTCAGTTTTAGGACATGAAGGTCCTTGAAAATGATTTTAAATTTCAATTTTACGACTTGATGGTCTTTGAATAACTGATTTCAGTTTAAAGACTTGAGGGTCTTTGAAAATATTTTCTCAGTTTTAAGACTTGAAGTGTTGGTATTTTGAGCAAAGGAAAAACATAATTTAGACAATAAAGAACTGATTTCTTCCACTCATAAAAGCACACACTACAAAGACATATATCAGCCATATATATCAGTAACAAAAATCTAGTAGAACTGCTATTTTATCTAGATATTGGCTCCTAATTTTAAATTTAAAAACTAAACAAGTTGGAGCAAAAACATAGAAGTTTCCAGCCACACATTTAATTCTCATGATTACATAATTTAGATACAAAATATCTAACTTGTAATATTTTTAATTGTTGACAACAAATATATCATTACTTCAACACTCCTTGATATATTTGCTAGAAACATCAAGAATCTTCTTCAATGTTTCAATTTCTACTTTAGACAAAGCCTTGAACAATAAATCTGCCACTTGATCTTCAGACTTCCAAAGACCATCCTCTTCTTATTATCTTTCTGAAATTGACAGGTTTTTCTTCATAGGCTGCTGTAAAACTTTGATGCTTGAAGTTTTCTCACAATTCTTTGAATTGCTCATCAAAAAATTGCACTTCTCTTAGAACTTTTTATTTTCCAGAACACATGAATCAGCTGAAGATTTAGTTTCAAAATCAAACATAATATCTGAACCTGAATTCTTTGAATCGATCATTGATTTCACAAGAAAATTAGAGGCTGAAGTCAACTTATACAATAGTTTTAACTCTGCTTTTCCTAGACTCAAAATAACATCAGTTTTAACTCCACTAATACCTTCATTTTCACATTCCAAACTTAAAGAGAAACTCTTATCAACCATCTTAACACAAGCTATCTTATGATCATTTGGATAAAAAATAGTGCAAAGCCTATTTTTGAACACTAAAGAGTAACCTTTCTCAAGCATTTGTGCTATACTTAACAAGTTTTGAGTTAAACATGGTATGAACAAGACATTAGAAATTATTTTCATACCTTGCTTTGTTTGAATAGCAATAGAGCCTTTACCTTCAACTTGAACCATATCTCCATTGCCTAACTTGACTTTGGTTCTGAAATTTCTATCCAATGATGCAAAAATAGAGATGTCTTTGGCCATATGGCTAGTACACCCACTATTAATGTATCAAATGCACTTGTCTTGTAACTCATTGACTTGAGAAGCAAAAAATAAATGTTCTTCATTCTCCTTTGGCTTTTCAACAACATGAACTTATTGAGTAGGCTGCTGTGTAGGTTGATTTTGCTTGGCTTTGCAAAATCTTTTGATGTGACCAATCTCTTTGCAAAAATGACATTTTGCCTTCTTCCAACATCTATCCTCACTATAATTTGTCTTCCCACAAGTACCACAAGCTGGATATTTCCTTTTGTCATCAACATCTTGAGCTTTAGCTTCTTGCTCCTTTGGTTTCCATGTAAAATTTTCTTTATGCTTTGCTTGAAAGGCACCTTCAGTGATATTATGATCATTCATCATAGAAGTTCTCTACTCTTGTGCCTGCAACTTGCTTATCATTTCAGCAATAGTTAATCACCTTAGATCATAAGACTCTTTAATAGGAGCAATCTTGGCATCAAATTTGTCAGGCAAGCTGACCAATATCTTCTCAACAACTTTGCAATATTCAACAACTTCACCATAGAGCCTCATTTTATTCACTAACTCCAACAACTTTGAAGAGTAATCTTTGACAGAATCACTCTCCTTCATTTTCAGCATTTTAAACTTTCTTTTAAGAGTTAAAATCTTGACCAATTTAACTCTTTCATCCCCTTCAAACTCCTCCTTTAACTTATCCCATATTTCTCTTGCTGTCTCAATATGCATTATCCTTGTAAATACTGCATCTAACAAAGCTGAATGGAGACAAGTAATAGCCTTCTCCTTCTTCATTTTCTCATCATCATATTACTTGATTTGAGCTATAGTTGGATTATTTCTTAGTGGTGGAATCTCCCTATGATTTTCCATAAACTCCCATACACCCATAGACTTCAAATATGACTACATCTTCACAACCCAAATCTGATAATTTTCCCTAGAAAATTGAGGAACGACAAGACCATTGAGATTTTCAGCCATAGAGAACACTCAAAGTGTTTAAACTGTCAAGAACTCACAATAATCTCTTAAAATTTTCTCTCAAGGAGTTTATCTTCTCACCAACCTCACTTTTTGTCTTCACTCAATTCTCACAGCCCATAAGATCATAGAGCTCTGATACCATTTATTGGTATTTTGAGCAAAGGAAAAACATAATTTAGACACTAAAGAACTGATTTCTTTCACTCATAAAAGCACACACTGAAAAGACATATATCAACCATATATATCAGCAAAAAGAACCTACTAGAACTGCTTTTTTATCTAGATATTGGCTCTTAATTTAAAATTTAAAAACTAAATAAGTTGGAGCCAAAAACATAGAAGTTTCTAGCCACACATTTAATTCTCATGATTACATAATTTAGATACAAAATATCTAACTTGTAATATTTTTAATTATTGATAGCAAATATATCATTACTTCAACATGAAGGTCATTGAAATGATTTTTAGTTTAAGGAACTTCACCAAGTTTGAACTTGATGGTTCTGAAAATAGCTTTTCAAATCTTTGAAAATGAAAATGAGTTCCTGCAAATGAAAGTGATTTGAAGCAAGAACAAAAAATGGATGAAAGTTCTGTTTTTTCCTCATGATACTTAAATGTGAAAAATCAGATATGATTAATGGAAAGGCTTGGTTAATTATAAAATGGAAACTCTTGGCCTCCAAATAATTTTTTTTAAGGTAAGGAGCTATCATAAAGAGTTAAGAAAAAATAAAAACTTGGAGCTAAAAATTTGTAAAGAAAATATGCAGCAAATGGTTATGTTACGATCTAGTTTTGAGAAAAACTCAATGAGAAGCATTTGATCAAAATATGTGTCTTTAAAATGGAAGGAAAAACATCAAAATAGTATATGAAAATAATATGAGTATGATATGCAAATGATATGCAAAATAAGTTCTGAAAATATCGGGGGAACAGAGATGAGAAACTACAGCTCTCTTGCTTTCTTTTTCTTCCTTTTCTTCTTCATGGTTGCCGCTGACCCTTTCTTTTCTCACTCACTCACAGGCCCTTAAGAATAGGGCTTTGATACCACAGTTGTAAATATGAAAATAGAAATCTGAAATTTAAATTGAAAGAGAAAATGAAATATGAAAATCATATATTACTTCTCTCTACATACTTCATTAATTTGTTAAGCTTTTATACATAAAAGATAATCATTAGAAAGTACACCTAACACATCACATTAAACTTGGAGCCAAAATATTTCCCCCTTACATTTGAAATTCATAAATTTATTTTCCTCTCATATTTGCCTCTAATTACTATTAATAATCATGCACATGCATGCAAGTACATGACAAACTATTTTATTCATTTGCTGCTCTTCTTCCTTTCTTTTTAATTTATGCTTCTGCATTTGCTGTTTTCTTTGCTGCATTTTTCTTCAATTGTTGCTACTTCATTCTTCAATTTGTTGTCACATTCTAAGTGCTATAATGCTCCAACAAATGTAAAATATCTTCTTCCTTTTATTCTAAGAAAATTTCTTCCCTCTCCATACAGCTTCCTATATACAAGTCCTGAAGCTACACCAAACTTATAGCCATAAAAAATGGAAATATAATTTTCAACTTAGAGCAACCAGATATCTTAAGAAACTTAAGATTGCCAAAGCATGAGACTTGAGTGGATTCCCTTCTCGAAGACGTTGGTGGTTGTACACATGGAGTAATCATCTCTATTTCTTTTGAAGACCTGGCAGGAAGATGATTATGCCATATCTCCCTCAAATTGACCAGTTTATAGATAGATAATGACTCAAGTAGTGGGTAGGTATCGTGAAGAAGAAAAACCCCAGTGTCAGTGAAGTATTCCATATCGAAACAACTTTCAAGTGTCAGACTCTTCAAGCATGGAAAACCCTCTCCATCTAATTTAGAGAGAATGTTTTTAAGTTTCTTCAAGTTAAGAGACAAAACTTCAGTTTTTCTAAACAACTTGTGGATTCCACTCTCCATTATGTCAATTGCATCGGCTTCGATTGTTAAAGTGTTTTAAAATATATAACGGCCTTCATTAGAAATTCTAGAGCCAATTGATATCTTAAATGTTGTCAAGTTGTAGAAAGGCATGTCTTTTGGCAAGCACCTGGCATCTGGTATGTGAATGTTTAAGGCCTTCAAATGAGACAAACCCTTCAGTTCTTCAACACTAGCATTGTGTCTTTTCTTCTCTAGATGGAAAGCCTCCCATTATGCTCATGCTCTTCCTTCACAAATTCCCATCTGTAAAAGCTTTTTCTCATATACAATTCTTGTAGATGAGATAACTTAGATAGGACTCCTAGTGAAATTCCTTTGGCAAATGAGCATTTTGTTACATCCAACAATTTTGAACATCTCAATTTCCTCATTTCTATTAGAACCTCTGAGATTTTAGAACCAACAAGATTGAGAATTTCTAAATTCTCTACTTCCCCAAGTATGTGTACATCTTTTATTTCACAATCCTCCAGATGCAAAGTTCGAAGATCCATCAACACTTGGAAAGGCGGTGGCTATGATACAATAGACATGCCTTTCAAAGCTAAAACTTTGAGTGCCTTCCTGCTCTCTAGTAAACTACATGGAACATTTTGCGAACCGCTGCAACATGAAAGCTGTAGAAGTTGAAGTCTTGAACACTCTAGAGAACTGGCAGAGTCTTTAATCTTTTCAAATACAACTTAACTTGCATTGTAATGTTCATATGCATCTTCACTTGGCCACTCTTTCACTTAAATATCACATCTAACAAGAAAGTTTTGATCTTCCTTTAATGCAATTGATAGGGCAACATCTCATACAACAACATGCATTTTAACATGCTCTTTCTTATCACCATCGAGCAATAGGAATGAGCTTTTTAGTTTGTCAATTATTGTTTAAACTCTATTCCTTACATCATGCATAAAATCAGTTCCTTTGAATAACTGTAGCCCAACTTCAAATCTGACTAAATAGAGAGTAATAAGGATGATTCAAGAAAGAAAGGGATCATCTAGCAAAAGCAAAGATAGGAGGAGAAACAAAGAAAGCTCCACGAAGAGTGGCTCCTCAATGAAATGCTTTGACTGTGGCAAGAAAGGGCACATCAAATCGGATTGTCCTATACTCAAAAGAAGGCACAAGAAGAGCTTTTGTGCTGGATGGGATGAAAATGATCAATCTTCTTCTTCTTCTCAAGAAAATGATGAGAGTGAAGACGACAGTGATGATGAAGCTACCAACCTTGCATTCATGGCCATAGAGGACTCTTCTAATAAGGTAAATTTTCTTGCTTACCTATTTTTCCTTCTTATACTTCCGATTGTAGTAGTGATGATGATACCGATGATGATGATCCTATTGAACTCATCAAAGATCTTAACACCCAATGTACTCGCCTCCAATGTGAAAATGTTAAAGCTAAAAAAGTTTGTGAGGCAAGTAATAAGGAAGTTAATGAGCTAAGAGCTCAAGTGGAGGCATTTAAAATTTCCCAAGGAGAGCTTAAATGTCAACTACTTACTTCTCAATTCAAACTCTCTTCAATCGAGACTCTTGCAAAAGAGAATGACACATTGAAATGTGAGGTAGAAGAATTGAGAGAATCCATTGTGAAATTTTATAAGGGCAAGGAGAATCTTGATACCTTATTGGTGTCACAAAGACCTCCCCTTATGAGACATGGCTTGGGATTCAATGAATGCTTAACATCTTGTAGGACTTCTAGTACCTCATTTGTTAAACCATCATCACCACCACAAACTTCTAGTGTTGATGTTGCTAAGACCAAGGGTCAGAAGCCTAAGTCTAAGCCAGGAGATAAGCCATTAAATGGCTCATTGGCCAAGTGGACTAACACCTCTCAAGGCAAACCCAAAGGAAAGCTAGAAGGCAAGTCTAAAGATAAGCCTCAAGGCAAACCTAAGGGTAAGCCAATTCCTAAGGGTCAAACTCCCAAGAAACATCACACAAAGCAAAAGGCCTTGAGCAAAAGGACCTCCTCTCCTAATGTTTAATGTCATTATTGCATGAAACATGGACATATTTATGTTTTTTTCCATGTTAGGAGGGAGCAACTTGGCTTAGGGACTTTTGTTAATACTAACCCTCAAGGACCCAAACTTGTTTGGGTACCTAAAACAAAGAACTAATTTTCTTTTGTAGGTACGCTTGAAAACCTCAATTGGAGCAAGTAAATGGTATCTAGATAGTGGATGCTCCAAGCACATGACCGGTGAGAAAAGTCTCTATTCTAAATTAGAGATGAAAAATGGAGGATTGGTAGTATTTAATAATAATGCCAAAGGTAAGGTAATTGGTATTGGCACAGTTGGTAAGGAATCCTCTACTTGTATTGAAAATGTGCTTCTAGTTGATGGTTTAAAGCATAATCTCCTTAGTGTAAGTCAATTGTGTGACAAAAGGTTTTAAAGTTACCTTTGATTTAGATACATTCCTTGTCACCAAGTCCTTGGATGACAAAGTAGTATTTAAAGGCAAGAGGCTTAATAATGTCTACACAATTGACCTACACAATCTTACTAACCAAAATGTGAAGTGTCTAGTATCTATTAGCAATGATGCTTGGCTTTGGCATAGAAGGCTTGGGCATGCTAGCATGGTTTTAATTGATTGCCTAAGCAAAGGGGAGCGTGTAAGTGACTTACCAAAAACAAATTTCTCCAAGGACAAGAAATGTGGAACTTGTCATAAAGGAAAACAAGCTAAATCTTCCTTCACGCCAAAGAACCAAGTAATTACTTCTAGACCACTTGAATTACTTCATATGGATTTGGTTGGACCTTTACAAGTAGCTAGCTTGAGTGGAAAACACTACACCTATGTCATTGTTGATGACTACTCTAGGTTTTGTTGGGTTGCATTTCTTACCCATAAGAGTGATGCTTTTGAAACTTTGAAATGTTTTGCAAAATGTGTTCAAAATGAAAAAGGATATTTCACAACATCCTTGAGGAGTGATCATGGAAAATAATTTAAAAATGAAGTTTTTGAATTTTTTTTAAAAGAGGTATTTCTTATAATTTTTCATGTCCAAGAACTCCTCAACAAAATGGTGTTGTAAAAAGGAAGAATCGTATATTGATTGAAATGGCTAGAATAATGCTTAATGAATATAGTTTACCAACTTATTTTTGGGCGGAGGCCATCAATACATCTTGTTACATTTTAAATCGTGTTTCTAAAAGACCTATTTTGAACAAAACACGTTATGAGTTATGGCATGGTAAAACACCCAACGTTTCATATTTTAGAGTATTTGGTTGTAAGTGTTACATTCATAATACTAAGCATTATCTTGTGAATTTTGCATCCAAAATGGATGAAGGAGACTTTTTAGGCTATTTCAACTCAAGCAAAGCTTATAAAGTCTTTAATAAAAGAACTCTAGTTGTTGAAGAGTCCATGCATGTTACCTTTGATGAATCTAGTAAACCTGATCTTGTGAAATGTAGTGTTTCTTGTAATGAAGATATAGGTAATCTTGAAAAGCTCAATATTGGAGGAGATGAAACTCAAAGTAAAAAGGAGCTTAACAAGGATAATGAACCACAAGAACAACATGCATTAGGAGAAAGAAGAGATGATCAAGGACATGTGGATCACCAACAAGTGCATAGAGACCTTCCAAAAGAATGAAGATTCTCTAAGGATCATCCTAAGGACAACATTATTGATGAGATCTCTAAGGGTGTAAGTACTCGAAACCAACTTAAACTCTAAGATTCTAATCTTGCATTCCTTTCTCAAATTGAGCCTAAAAATGTTGATGAGGCACTCCAAAAGGGGAGTTGGGTACTTGCTATACAAGAAGAACTCAATCAATTTAAGAGGAATAAGGTTTGGGACTTAATACCTAGACCTAAGGATCATTCAATTATTAGTACTAAATGGGTTTTTAGGAACAAATTGGATGAGCAAGGTCAAGTCACTAGAAACAAAGCCCGATTGGTTACCAAAGGGTATAACCAAGGGGAAGGCATTGACTATGATGAGACATTTGCACCTGTTGCAAGATTGGAAGCCATTAAGATTCTTTTAGCATTTGCATCATTCATGGATTTCAAACTCTTTCAATTGGATGTTAAAAGTGCTTTTTTAAATGGTTTCATTAAAGAGGAAGTGTATGTTGAACAACCTCCTAGTTTTGAATGTTTTGATTTTCCAAATCATGTTTTCAAACTAACTAAAGCCTTGTATGGTTTAAAACAAGCCCCTAGAGCTTGGTATGAAAGGCTTTGTTCATTTCTTTGCAAAAATAGTTTTGAAAAGGGGAAGGTGGACACTACTCTCTTTATAAAAAGGCATAAACATGATATGCTCATTGTCTAAATTTATGTTAATGATATTATATTTGGTGCTACTAATGAAAATCTTTGCCAAGAATTTGCTAATTGTATAACTAGGGAATTTGAAATGAGCATGATGGGGAGCTCAAGTTCTTCCTAGGACTTCAAATCAAGCAAGGTAAAGAGGGGATATTCATTAACCAAGCCAAATACACCAAAGAGTTTATCAAAAGATTTGACATGGAAGGATGCAAGACAAGCAAAACCCCCATGAGCACAACAACAAAATTGGACAAAGATAAAAAGGGTAAGAGTGTAGATGAAAAGAAGAATAGAGGTATGATTGGCTCATTTCTTTATTTAACTTCATCTAGACCCAATAATATGTTTGGTACATGTTTATGTGCACGCTTTCAAGCATGTCCTAAAGAATCTCATTTGCATGCTGTCAAAAGGATTTTAAAATATTTGCATGGCATAATGCATTTAGGACTATGGTATCCTAAGAGTGTTTCTTTTGATTTAGTTGCATACTTGGATTCGAATTATGCCTTTAGCTTGATGGATAGAAAAAGTACATCCGATACTTGTCAACTACTTGGCAATTGTTTAGTTTCTTGGTGTTCTAAGAAATAAGTTAGTGTTGCTTTGTCAACCGCCAAAGCCAAATATTTAGCAGCGGGTTATTATGGATCACAAGTTTTATGGATGAAACAACAATTGAGAGATTATGGATTAACTATTGATCACATTCCCATCAAATTTGATAATACCAGTGCAATAAATCTTTCAAAGAACCCAATTCAACACTTTAGGAGTAAGCACATAGATATTAGACATCATTTTTTAAGAGATCATGTGCAAAAAGGTGATGTTGTATTAGAATTTATTGATACAACTAACCAATTGGTTGATATTTTTACAAAACCTCTAAATGAAAAACACATGAACTTCATTAAAAGAGAATTAGGGATATATATATATATGCAAAGACTTAATTTATATCCTTAAATATTCTTTTCAATTATTCTAAGGATTAATTTTAAGTCATAAAATAAGCTTGGAACTCAACTAAAACTCAAAAATATGTTTTATACTTGATTTCTATTCAAAATGTTTTTTGACTTGTAAATTGCGGATGTGATTCCTAAATCGCCCCCGCGATATGCCTAAAATTTTTTACCTATCTTCTATATCTTAAATCATGAACATGATATACAAATCATCCCCGCGGCATAACTAAACAGAAAAATAATTTTTTCAATTTTCTGATCTTCTAGATAGCACTCATGATATAGTTAATCGCGCCCGTGATACTTGATTCTTTTTAAATTTTTTGACCGTTATGATAAACCGCGGCCACGACATCTATTTTGCCTTACAATCGCGCCCGCGATGTTGATAGTTTTCTGAAAAAATATAGCCGTTTCTAGCCATTGGAAATTGGCTAGATTCAAGATTTTTTTGAATTTCTGGCAATTTTAAGAGTTCCAACATGCTTATAAATACCTCATATGCATATGAGAAAGAGTTTACAACCATTTCTTATTAATTTCAAAGCATTAGGGCTATTTTCTCTTCTACTCCTCATTCTTTAGTGCTTTGAATTTCATTTTTCTTGTGCATAAACTGCATTCATTCATTAAATATGGGCAAAAAGATTACAAGAGGTGAGAAAGGCAAAGGAAAAATGAGAGAATCACCACCACCTCCTCTTAAAAGGCCTAGAACAGATATTTCTATTCAAGAACCTAGTGATACTCCCCAAACTTTCCAAACTCGATCTCAAGAAGAACAACCACAAGCAGCCATAACACATTTAACCCCTCTTAAACAAATGATTGAAACTTTAGGCATTGATGAGAAGGCAAGATGTCTATCATTGAGGTCTAGTGAATTCCTAGAGACAAGAGTGATTGGGGTGGCTTCTATAGCAATGATGAGAGTCAAGGATGATGTTGATCAACTCTTGAAGAATCTGTCCTTCATAAAATTCACAAGACCAACACATCCTGGTTACAAGAATCTCACTTATAAGTTTCTTGCTTCTTTGTATGTCAACAAGAAGCTTAGTGGTGAATTGGGACTCTATGCCATTTCTTTCAAGATGTTTGGGAAGAAACTCTCCATGAAGAAAGAACAAATTGATGAGTGCTTTGGTTTCTTTCCCATTGGCATTACAAACTTCAATGAATCCACCATGGATATTCAAGAATTTTGGAGAGAAATTGGGTGTACTCCCAAATTTAGAGCTTCACATTCCCAAGCCAAACACTTGAAGACTCTACCTTACTTTGTTCTCCACAAGATCATTACCAATTCTGTATTTTCCAAAAAAGAAGGTAATGATAAGATTTCTCAAAAAGACTTACTCTTTCTCCATTGTGCTATAAAAGATAAGCCCATTCAAACAAGCTTTTTCTTTATAGACCACCTTCTCCACATCCAAAATTCTAAAACTGGTGCAATTATTATTGGGTCTTTCATCTCCCATATTACATATTTTCTTCACTTTTATTTGACCAAACCTCAAGCTATCCACTCTCTCATTCATTTTTTATGGATTTAGGCTTAATGGACCTTGATTACTTTGTGAAAAAGGTCAATATTATGAAGAAACAACCAGATGGCACCTACCTTTACGTAGGTGGGTGACTGATGAGAAAAGAAAGGAGGCTAGGAGAAAAGAAAGGGAGGACAAGGCTAGAAAAGAAAGGGAAATGAGGGAGAAAGCTAGGAAGGAAACCTCTATGGTAAGGGAAGAGGGAGTTGGTGATGAAATTCCTCACATGGAGGGTGAGCATGATGAAGAGGAAGAAGAAACAATGAAGAAAATTGATGCCATGCTTCACTCTCTAGATAGAATGGCCAAGATGATGGTAAAGCAAGAAGCTTGGCAAAAGAAGGTGGATAAGAAGCTAGCCAAGCAAGACATGGAGCTTCTTAGGATTGCTAGGGATGTT
>CANYLF012124317.1:0-13641 GCA_948193215.1 Bocquillonia castaneifolia
TGCTGGATGAGGTGTTGAACCTATTGAGAAATTGTTGATGAGTTTGGTAACTTTGTAATGATGGATGTGAAGTTTTGTGCAGGATTAATATGTTGTGAAATCATGGATTTGGTGGTTATATATATGAGATTATATAATTGAAATTGAGAATCTTGCTATGTATATATATATGTGTATATATATAAGTGTGTGTGTATATTTTGAGGTTAGTATTAGTAGTTATTTATTTACTGAGTCGCCAGCTCACCCCTGGGCAATATTTTTTTTCAGGTTATGGAAAGAGCTTGATAGTAATCAAAAGTTCATGTGCATTGCAATAGAAGTTCAGGTTGGCCAGTGGATCATTAGCGTATTTAGTGCATTGGTTTTGCATGTTTCATATGTATGTATATGGGTTTGGATTGATAATTGTGTAAGTGACTGATGTTTGTATAATGATACATTTTAATGTATTTAAATGTATTAACATCGCAAATGTCATTTTATGAAAGTTTGGTGTGAATGGCATATGGATTCCTGATAGTTTTGGACATGTTTAGCCTTAAAATTCATATTTTCTGTAATCTCTAAGTGGCACCCGCGACTGTGGAAATCACCCCTGCGATTTCAAGACCAGAATGTCCATTTTCTCGGTTTTGAAAATCGCGCCCACGATGGAAAAATCGCTCAAGCGAAATCAGGTTCAGAAAGTTAGGTTTCTAGGTTTGTTAGATCACGCCCGCGATCATGTAGGCCGCCCCTGCGACCAAGAAAATTTTCTGTTTTCTTAAAATTGTTTAATTTCTTGTGGTGTTACAGTTGAGGTCAGGGGTTCGAATCCTGGCTAGAACAATGCTTTGTGGTACACGGATACACGGGCTTGTCCCGTCCCTGGGCATCGGAGCCGTGGATAGTGGATTAATCTGGTCAACCGTAAAACGGGGGCTGGGATACCACTGTCAAGGCAACACCAAACCAAAAAAAAAGCTAAATTTAAAAATCAGAATTAATAAAATTACATGAGTAATTTTATTAATTAGACATTTTCTTTGACCAAATTGAAAAGAAATATAAATTATTATTTTTCTTTCTTATTTTCCTATATTCCAAAAAATAAAAAAAATAAAAGCATTGGTTGTTAGGCTTCTCTAAATGTTTATTTTATGTTTTACTAGCATCAACCAAGAATGGCTTTTCATCGTTATTGAGTGTTAGGTCAAGATAACCCAATATTTTTTATTTAGACCTGGCTTGATAAAATGTAAGACTAATGTTAGTTGCAAGCCATGTAGAAAAGGTGTTTTCAGGTGTAAATTGGTGCAAGTCGAGTGTTGATCAAAATCAAGGTGTAATTGTTAGCTAGGATCATCAATTTATTTTTACAAGTTTATGATTTTAGACAGGAAAAACAGCATATGATATGAATTTGTGTGGTATGAACAAAATAAGGTCAAACCTGAAACTTATTCAGGTTATATTCCTGGAATGGTATGAAAAAAATGGGTTATTTAAAATTGACCCGGTTCTGGGTTTCTAGGACATTCTACATTTCCATTTCCGTGCCATCTTCTAGTCCTTGATGGCCAACGACCATCAACCATTCTTTAAAATTCAATTCAATTATAGTGAGCCGCATGACAAAAATTGCATATTTGACTTCCTTTCTTGTTCCTATAAACACAAATATAGTAATCAGTATTACTTTGTTTTCGAACCTTCCTTTAATACAGATCTTTAATAAAAAAAAAAAATAAATAAATAAAACCCTGCACTTTGACATTTCTTTAACATTGAGTATCTACACTTTTATTCATAAAAATTAAACACTTACACTTTTATTTTTATTATCATTAATTTCATTCAGGTTTAACAACTCATATATAGAAAATTTACACCTTTTTTAAATCAAATCAAATTTATTTATATTAAAAATCAAATCGGATTATGCTAAAAAGATTTTTAGGTATACGGCAGCTTTATTCGATTTAAAAAGTATAAATTTTTTATTTTTGATTTAGAGAAGTAGAAAATTTATACTTTTCTAAATCAAACAAAACTGATGAATACCTAAAAATGTTTTCAGTTTGATTCAATTCAATTTTTAATATAAATCAAATTGGTTTGATTTAAAAAATGTAAATTCTTAGCTTTTGATTTCGATTTTATGATTTGTCAAAGTAAACCAAATCAAAAGTTATAATTATATATTTTTTTAAAAATAATTAAAAAATTGAATATAAATAATTAATAAAGATCGAGTCATCGATAATAAATTGAATTGGTTCACTTTTTTGATTTAGTTTGTTTTTATCACCCTAACTACAACCCCTCGACAAACCTTGCAATCCCATTTCCTCTCAGATTTTCCGTTCCTCCCATATCTTATACTGTATAATCTGTATTTCTCTATCTAGTCTTTCGATCTAATTTCCTAATCCTCCTCATTGTTGTCCGTGTTCTCTATATTAGGAGTATTCCAGCTCCATCAATAGGTATGGCATGGTAAAAAAAAATGCTGTAGAGTCCCCAACTCCCCAAGTCTTCTCCATAAAGGCAGCGCCCATGCCCACGCAGAATAGCGTGCCAAATTTGACCGTCTCTTTTCTAGAATCTCAATAAATAAATAAATAAATAAATAACTATACATAACTCGATGCCCATTAATAATCTCTTTATTCTTTTTAGGGGTGAGCAGGGATCAAACCGAATCAAAATTTTGAACTGAATCAAACTGAATTTTTGATTTGATTCAATTTCTCATACCATAATTAATTGGTTTAGATTGAGATATAAAAAAATCTATTTTTTGGTTAATGGCTTAATTTCTATAAATTGAAAAACCGAACCAATTGAATTAACCGAACTTCAAAACTACGTTATTTTGATATTATATATATAAGAAAAATGTTTGAATTTATATTAGAGTAGTATTTTGATTATGTATATCATATATAAACATTGGACTTACATGTATATTATATAATGAAGTTCATATTTAATTCAATATATAATGTTTATTCTTTAAACTTCGATCCAATTAAGTTCAAATTTAACTGGCTTAATCTAATAATCCAACTGATTAATCGAACCGATTAAAACCAAAATTTTTAGTTAACCAAACCATTAGTTACTTACTTATTATGATGTGGTTTGGTTTAAAAGATATGTAATTAACCGATCAGTTTTGATTATATTTTAACCTAACCGAACTGAACCGCCCCACGCTCTCCCCAACTTCTTTTAATATAAAATCGACACTCTTTCACAAAACCATTTCGGTCCTAGAGAAATATTAGGTGAAAGAAATGGATATTATAAGCTCAGAATGAGCTTTAAACCCTCGGATTAGATTTGTGAAATAATGAAGATGAGAGAAGTAATTTTAAAATGACATATATCTTATTACAAATCTAATCCAAAGGTTTAGAGCATCTCCAATGCATTATCTATTTTTATGTCTCTTAGGTCTCTAAAATTTAAAAGTCAATATGTAAAATTATACTTGTATTTTTAAAATATGAAGAAGAGAGTGAGTTTAATTGTCCAAAATTGTTGAGTTAACCCCACTCTCTTCTCTTGTTGGGTTTAAAGTTCCAAGAAATTTTTTATTTTTTTACAAGCAGAACAAAATTAGAAGAGACAAATAAATTTTTATCCTTTAATGTTCATTAGAATAGGTAAAATGAAGAGATTTTTACTTAAAAAACTACAATTTTCATACCCTACTAAATAAAAATTCTCATCATTTAAGAAAAATACTCTTTATTTTACATAATACATTGAGTATGCTCTTAAAAGCTTATTTTCATATAAGTTTGAGCTTATAATAGCCATCCCCTTAGGGGAATTTAGTTTACTACATAAGATTGTGGTATTTTCAATGATTGATTAGAGGATTTCATATTTAATGCTAGCCCATACTCTAAAGAATAATTGAAAATATTATGCCTCGTGTAACTAATGTCACACTTACAGAGTTCACACATATAGATCTAAGTTCACCAAATAATTTTTCCCCTGTTAGACAACCGCAACTCCTTTGTTACCCAGTAAAACATCATCGTACGCAAATAGTATAATATTTTTTTACCTGGGACCCTGATGGACTAAACTTATCTCCGAATCGTCGCCGTTGGGACTAGTCACGTAACCCATAATTAACCATTGACCCACCAAACCATAGACATTCATATAAATTCTCTCATTACAAATTTGTGGGTATCTAACAAATCTTGTTTGGATTCGGTCGTTGAGTCTGTTTCTCTTACTATGGAAAGTAATTATAGCTGTAAAAAAATAGAACAAGAAGAAGTCCCTGCTGCTGCTGATCATGATGGTGCAAGATCAGGGATGAAGAAGAAGAAGAAGACTGATCAGTCAGACAAAAAATCAAATAAGAAGAAGGAAAAGAAATGGACGAGAAAAACATCTTACCTACCGAGAATTGGTTGCATGAGAATAGTAGAAGATGAGGAAGGCAATTTTGATGCTGCTGTTGATACTAGTATACATGGGGATCCTCCACCGATTCCTTCTCATCTTGTTGTAATGGTCAATGGCCTCATTGGCAGGTACTTTCTGCTCTTTTCTTTTCCTCTTCTTTTTAACTAAATTAATTAAATCACCCTCCAACTGGGTTTTGAAATTGAGACCTCTCTTACAGTTACTCTATGAGCTTAAATAGCTCATTGCTGGTCTTTAATAAGGCTCAGTGATTGCTTAATAATGTGGTTCTTGAATTTGTGTTAATTTTTTTTCATCTATTTATTTGTTTCTTTTATGTTGTGTAATCTAAGTGCAGCGCTCAGGACTGGAAATTTGTGGCCAAGCAGTTCTTGAAACGACATCCCAGAGAAATTATTGTGTATTGTGAGTGCTATTATTTGGTCTTAATTATCCATTTTTTTTGGTGATTTAAAACTTAAAAAGGGTAGAAAATTTGGAATGCACATTGTAATTGCTAGCTGAATCTTGCATATTCATTGAATTGTTCATGACATTGGGATAATTGATTGTTCTATACAATGCTTTTGCTGCCTGATTCTACTTCTTTTCCCAATCTAATACGAGTTGCTCTCTATGGATTTTTATATTGCTGGCTTTTAGGTCTTAGAATTGGTATCTTTTACTCATCTTGTTGAGAGCATAGAAAACTAGAATCAGATTGAATGCTTTATTTCATTTCAATCTTGATGATGTGAAAATCGGTTTACTGCAAAATACGTGACATACGGTCCATTTTTATGCAGGTAGCAAATCTAATTCAAGGACATCCACGTTTGACGGTGTTGATATAATGGGAGATAGATTAGCAGAAGAAGTATATCATTTGTGGCTTCAATACTATGCAACTTTCCTTGTTCCCTAAATTTAGTTGCCACATCTCATTTGCTGCCAGAATTACTTTTTCTGAAATGTGACATCTACCTATTCAGTATACAACCTTAAAATTTCCCCTTTAATTTAAGGTTGTCCCGACAAGGTAGCAACATGATAAGGCAATCTTTCTTTCTTTCAGGTTATATCGGTGATAGAACGTTTCCCCTCTGTTAAGAAGGTTTCATTTATAGGACATTCCTTAGGCGGGCTTGTGGCTAGATATGCAATTGCTAAGCTCTACCAACGAAATCCCACAAATGAACTTTCTAAAGGAAATGGAGACTGTAAAAGTGATATATGTGGAGATGCATATGCGGAGGAGAAACACAAAAGCAGAATCGCAGGATTGGAGCCCATGAATTTCATAACCCTTGCTACTCCACATCTTGGTTCTAGGGGGCATAAACAGGTAATTCAAATAATTCTTTGCATATTCTCTCACAAGGAAGAATTTCCTTTTACAAACTTATTGGTTTCTATTGGATGTCATTGTGTGTCAAAGTCCATGGAAAGTGTTTAGTTTAAATTGTTCATTAAGATTCAAATGTTCTTGTTTAACTGATACACTCTTTTTTCCTGAGGGCATTCTGATTACAATCAAACTATATATTTAGCTTTGTATGGTAAGCCTGTTAAGGAAATTTCTGGATTTTGTATTTCCAGGTTTCCATGTTTTGCGGCTCTTATGCTGTAGAAAGGCTAGCTACTCGGATTTCATGGTTTCTTGGTAGAACTGGAAAGCATCTTTTCTTGACAGATGGTGAAAATGGAAAACCTCCTCTTCTTCTTCAGATGGTCAGAGATTCTGAAGATCTTAAATTTATGTGAGTTGCATTGACTTTCAACTTGCCTTTGGAGCCAAACACTCATTGCTCTCAAAAAAAAAAAAAAAAAAAACTCCAGGAAGTTACCTTCATAGCCTTTCTTGTCTCTGCAGGTCTGCTTTGCAGTCTTTCAAGAATCACGTCGCATACGCAAATATACGTTTTGACTGTATCCTCTTAAAGTATTATAATTCATAGACAACCATCCTTCAGAAACTTATGTTTTAGGTTCACAATGATCAGAATGCATACAGCGGTATGATTCAGTCAATGGATTAGATCTTCTGCGAATTGAAGAGAAGCCCTTTTTTTATTTTGCATACTGTATAAATGAAAAACTTAACTCTTCATAGACCTTGTTGGATGGAGCACATCATCTTTGCGGTACAGGAATGAGCTCCCAAAGGTACTTTTTCAGCTGCTTGATGAGATTCTGAATTTATCTTAACTATATGTATGTAATTTGCTTGGATTTGTTTCCCCTTATCAGAAACGAGATCTTTTAAGAGACGAGAAATACCGACATATTGTACACATGGAGACATCAAAAACTCCTATTCTTCAACAAGAACCTTTGGATTCTAAAGTTGATGGAAGCAAGTCTACTGACGTGGAAGGTTTGCTACTTAGCTATATCTTCAAACTAACAGATTTAATTGCTTTTTATGAATTAAAGGGCAGCATTAGAAGGAAAGCATAAGTGATCAGTAATGTGAAATTGTAAATTGCTGGCTCCTAAAGCAAGAAAAACCTTGGTCTATCTTTGATTTTAGCTTCTGCTTCCTTGCCATAGTAAAACTGTTGCTTACATTAAATGAACTTCTAATAGCAGCTGCTCTTTGATGAGTTGAGAATTATATGAAATAATTAACCATTTCTAATACCTGTCTCCTATATTATCTCACTCGATATTTACTTAAACGGTCTTGATTTTTGATTTATAAACCAAATCATATCATTAACCTTTTCTTATCATTTTGCAATGCTTGTAGATGAGATGCTCAAAGCTCTGAATAAAGTGAGCTGGGAAAGGGTTGATGTCAAATTTAATGGATACAAGCAAAGACTTCTGGCACACAATACTATGCTGGTAAACCTGTCTTTTCATTTAAAAGGCAGAGTTTCTATACCATAAAAAAAAATAATCAAGAGGTTAATTATTAGGATATACTTTGCTCTGACATTGTTTTATATGTTTTCCTTATTCAGGCAAAAACTTACCTATTTTCTGATGGGGCTGACGTAGTCCAACACGTGATTGACAACTTTCGTCTATAATAGGTGTAGGTTGCAAAGTGGTTGCAGTTCATTTTGCCAAAATGGCCATAATCATTTAATTACATCAAGGAAAATTCCAAGTGACCTCATTGTGAGGTGAGAAGTTAAACCATGGTAGAAGGTTGTTACATGGGCCAGAGCACAGCGGTCAGTACACGGAGTGGACGTCGGGTATCCAATACAAACGTCCTACCATTAGGTTATGCCTATCGGGGACTTAGACTTGTCGGGAGGAATTCTTTTTATTCATTCAGGCGAAGCAATAGCATTTTGCAACAAGTAATAGAACGTGTATTGGAAAAGGAAAATATTATATATTCCATGTACATGTAATTTTTCTACAAAAATAATAATATAATGATCCATGTATCTATGATTTATGGGAAAATTGGAAGCCTTTGATTATATCCCTGATAAACATGGCTCTACTTTTGTCATAAGAATACACCACATAACAATAATAATTAGCTAAAACCACTTCCACAATTTACAGACAAACATGATACAAAAGGTTTAATAACTTTCTTGGGCCTTTTATTTTCTCAGGCTCGGTTACAAAATCAATAGTATCACAGCCCAATTGGGCCTAGAAGAGCTTCTTATTCTTCTTCTACAGTAGGTGGTCATTTTATGGGGGAGAAACCATGTGCAAAGTACTATCTCAGGCGATCATTATTTCAAGGGTGGTACACCGATGCCTGATCATATATAGTTTGGTCCCCGTTTCTGGTATTTCCTAGTCGCTGCTAAAAGCTCCATAATGCGCTGTCTTGAATCCAAATTATGGTCCCATTTTTTCCCATTTTGGGTGCATGGAACCAAATACAAAAATCTTCCTTAATTAAAATTTATTAGTCCTAAATTTACAACACAAACCGTTCAAATTGGTTAATTGATGAGAATGTAATTACAGTTCTGACTTTTTAGTTAGCTCATTGCTGGCATTGGCATGTTCTAATCAAATAAGTTTAGAGTGCCAAATAGAAACACTCCAGGGCACCAACGTAACGTGCATTATTGTCACAAGCTCACAAGTGGCAAAGCCTATGGAAGTGTATTGACATACCCTTATTCTTTTTTTTTTTATTGCATTCAAGGATGAATTTCACCGACCATTCTTGATCTTTCGTCTCTCTCATCTTCGTTCCTAACATGACAGTCCTTTAATTTTAAGTTTTATGCCGTAACAGTCCCACGGTTAGTATTTTCTCTTTAAAAATTTTATTTTAATTAATTTTAATCTTAAATTTTACATGTAAGTCAAGAAAAATACAATCTAATTTATGATTTTTTTAAAAAAAAATTGACCATTAAATTATTTTTTTATATTTTTTAATTTAATAAAGTTGAGAAATTCATAAAAAATAGAGAAAATGTCCAAATGATTCTAATTTTGGTGAAAGGTTGTAATAAAATATGTTTAATTCATTGTAATATAAGACGGTGAAATTTGGTTAACAGCCATCGATGGAAAGTAACGGCGGAGACTTTTGTGTTATAAAATTTAAAATTTGAGGACTGTTGCGTTAAAAAAACTCAAAATTGGGGAACTGTGGTGTTACAAAAAAAAGTTCAAGAATGACAGTGAGAGAGAGATGGAAGTTCATGAACCGTCAGTGAAAATTATTCTGCTCTCAAAGACAGTGTAAGTTTTGCCCTAGCCAGTCTAGTACTGAAAACATTTATAATTGATTTAGAGAAGGTTTTGATTCAGTTCCGATTAAAAAAAAGATCGTAATAAAAATATTTATAATCTATTTGGAGAAGGCTGTAATTTAGTTCCGATTAAAAAAAGGGCTATGAGATTTTCAATAGTAAAGACATTTCTTTTTTTGATAAGTGATGGTACGCACATATTTATTAGAGTATCCTGGATCCCGTTTTATGATTGTTCAGATTAATTTTCGATTGAGAGAAACTCTAACTCTCTCTTAATGAGAGTGAGGCTAGTAAAGACATTTCTAATCCATTAGTTCGAATCCCAGTGCTCAACTAAAAAAAAGGGGCGTGAGAGTTTGACACATTAGAAACAGATTACGAACCAAAACGTTTTGCGGCTCTTTTCCCCAAAGGATTTGTGCGTAAACTTGTAGGTAAAAATGCACATCCACACTAGGAAAAAAAATAATACAGTAGAACTTAAGAATACTCTATTAAAAAATAAAATATCCCGATCCTAATTTGGGTTAGTTGTAAATAAAAATAATTTTTATACTATAAGTTATATATATTTTAAGTCCCATTTTAATAAAAAGTACATCCATAAAAGAATATATATATATATATATATATATATATATATATATATATATATATATATATATATAGTACACACGCACCCACCGGAGTATCCTGAACCATGTTTTATAGTTGTCTAGACTAATCTCCGACCGAGAGAAGCCCCAACTCTCTCCCAACGGGGGTATATTTTTTTATAAGTTATTATATGAAGTAATATACAAATGTGAAATAATTTTTTAATCAAAACTCTATTAAGTTATAACTTCTCTATAGTAATAAAATTTATAAGGTCTCAACCAGTGTTTTAAAAACCGAACTGGAGACTGAACCGGTGAGCTCAGCGGTTCAAGGTTCAACCGGTTTAGGGATATAAAGTAATTTTTAAATTTTTTTTTATTTTTTTGAATTTTTTTATATATAGATCGGTCTAACCGGTTCAGAACCGATAAAAAAACCGATTAAAAACCTGTCAAACCCGGTTCAACCTTAAAATTGGGTTTTTAATGTTTTCTGGACTGGACCAGTCACCGGTTCACTGTTCAACCGGTCCGACTGGCTGGTCCGGTTTTTAAATCAGTGCTCCCAACAATATGACTGTACGTAGCTTTTACGGTTGTTTAGTTCCGAAATACAAAAGAACAACATGGTTTCTCAAGCAAACTCCTTTGTCCATACTCTACATACATACATTACCTGCTACGGTGCTACCACTACACTTTAATACTAGTATCCTCCTTGGGAACAATTTATTTCATAGTCTCCTTTCAAAAGAGCAATAGAAAGTGACTTGGCTCAGTTCATCGTATATAAAAGAAAACGACTTGGCGTGTGAATTTGAAACTGCCTCACCAACTGTTACAATCAAACCTCTCAGTGCTCCCACTAATGCAAACTAATTTACACAAACGTGGAGAAGACAAATTGAAAATGTGAAAACAGCTAGCCCATCATCCCTTACCCACCTCCTCTCTATCTGTGGTTAAAATTCTTGCATTGCATATTTGCATGTCTCTTTTTTTAGCAAAAAAATTCTCTTTTATATTCTGGTGTTTGTTTTGGTTTGGGATTTTTGTCCTTGTGTTTGTTTTCATTTACTGATTCATTTTTCTCTATATTTTTCCTTCTGCTGCTGCTGATATATAGAAGTGAATTAGTACTAGTGAGTATGTAGTGATGCTCTTTTAGGACAGATTTTTGAGTAGTACATTGGTATTCTAGTGGCCCAAGGTACGAGATTTTGGTCCTTCCCTTTTCGATTAAGGTCCTCCACCTCTTTATTATTATTATTATTTTTTTTATTTTGGCTGACTGCTCTGCTATTCTCTTTCTGCCTTGCACGTTCATTCTTTCAAAGAAGAGTGAAAAAAAAAAATAAATAAAGGGTTAAAAATAGATCATCTTTTTGCATTTGGAGAGGTGGCAATCAAAGGCTGAACCTTTTCAGGATTCAGTTCCATTTCTGTACTACTGCTGCATGCCAGTCCAGAAGAAGAATTCATTCAATTTCAACCTTTTTAATTTTCTATATATTCATTCATTAATTTACTCTGCTTCATAAAAATCTCTTCTTCTCTTCTTTCCATCTACCCAATTCTGAATTCTCTGCAAAAACTCGAACGACATCCTTTTCTTCTCTCTTTCTTTATCTGTTAAGTGGAAATCCAAATGGGCAGTGCTCAATTTTGCTACTTTTGCCTCAGAAATACACATTTTTTAGTAACTTCCATGCTGTTTCTCTTGCTCTCAACCTCCACCCTTTTGACATTTGTAGTTGAAGGTAATTAATTAGCGACTACTAAGAAACTCCTGCACCTTATTTAATTTAAAAAATTATATTAATAAACTAAGTCAAGTTACTACATCTTTCGTTTTCAGGACGAGCAATTTTCAAGCTACAAGAAGCTGCAAGAGAAGAAATGGAAGAGAAGATGGCAGTGAGAAGACAAGTAATAGGGTCGACTCCACCGAGGTGCGATAGAAGGTGCAGCTTTTGTGGGCACTGCGAGGCAGTTCAAGTGCCAGTAACTACTGGAATTTTAAGTCATAAAAGAAGTAGCAGCCATTCACCTTCTGCAATTTCAAATGTTGCTTACTCTAGAGGTGATGATAGATCTAATTATAAGCCTATGAGTTGGAAATGCAAGTGTGGTGATCTTATTTTCAATCCTTGATTGAAATGAAATTGCATATATAATTATATGTGTAATTGTTCTTGTCAAAAGAATCAAATCACCCTTTTTTGAAAATTGTGGATATGTAATATGTAGCCATCTCTCTGTTTTATAGTTTTTTCTTCTTTTTCTTAATTCTCCCCCTCACTCTTCATTCTTATCTTAACGGTACATTTATAGTTTGTAGGGTGCTTTTATTTTAGTATGGTTTGGTTATGTAACTTATGTTTTTGTTTTTATTGTTCCTATAATAAAATTTTGAAATTTTCTAACCAGATAGATGGTTATGCTTTGTTTTTATTATTTTATATTATTTAACAATTTTATTATATAATAATTAACACAAATTATTATAAACCTTTTATAAAAGTATTAATTTAATTATAGAATCACGTTCCATATAAAATCTCATATTTAAAATGTTGCTTCTTTCTAGTTGAATAAGTAAATAATAAAAGTATGATATGATTTGTATTTGAAAATTCAAGAAATGAAATATATCGATAAATTACCTAAAAACATATAATAAATTACATTATATTTTATATACATGTTAATTATATAAATCAATAATCTCTATTAATTAATATTTTCTTTGCCATAACTAGGTTATACTCTATATGCATCAAATAAAATTCTAAGGGCAGGCACATATTATCTTGTACGTGCATGATATCTAATGATAGATTATATTTTTCTAGTAGCCTTGATTAATCTTTGAAGGGTATAAATCCTTGGTACAATTAATGAAAGAATATAAACTTATCTTGGTCCACGGATATAGTAAAATAATTTCTAGCAGATTTTTTTCATGTATAGTCAAAAGAATAGTGAAATTTTCTTATATATCCATTATCGAAGTGAAATTTGTTCAAGTTGATCGTGAATCTTACAAATTACTTCAAATATATCTATTTTATGTTTGGTTATGATTTTTTTTATTAACTTTTGGTTCAATTTGATGTTGGTTTTTTTTCAAAACTACTCGTTTTATCATTTATTTTGAAAAATTGATAGATTTATAACCATTTATAAAATTTATAGATCAAACTTAAATAAATTTTGATTCAGATATTATTTTAGATATATCAATCACTTTTTCCATTTAATTCTGAAATTTTAGATAATTAAAAAAAAATACAGAATGAGAAGACCATGGAATTGAATTTGAGATGGGTATTTGATTGATTTATTTTGTGTAGGTTTTGGTATTATTTTTATGTGGCAATGCATAAAATGGTGATATATATATGGAGGAGATGTTTAAATGAAACAAGTCAGGGAGGTTCTGCTTTCGTATCTTAGAAGATATATAACTTATATAAAGCCTGCCCACCTCGAAGGGCTAAATAACTTATATAATCTAACCAAAAACCCATCATCTTATTCACCATCGTCATCTGATATTTCCCTTTCATGTTTTCTGCAAACCTAGCTACTTTTGATTCATGTGATCCTATCATTAATTAATTAATGTGATTTTCAGAATCTGCTTCGTAACCCACATGCTTGTTCAACTTCTTTCTTAATTGATTAACATATATATGTTGTTATTAGTCCTTGTCATTTTGATATTAGAGATAAGTACATCAAGTAAAAATAAATCTACTCCTAGCTATAGTTAAGTGAAAATTAGGAGAGCAATTTAAAATTGATATTATCCGTCAGCAAAAACCCCCACTTAAAAGTCAAAAGCTATATATGCATTCATGAGAATCCGGATTCAAATCCCGTTCTTTTTCCAATCTAATTACAAACTAATAAACTAC
>CANYLF012125613.1:0-15892 GCA_948193215.1 Bocquillonia castaneifolia
ACAATGTCTATACAATTGACCTATACAACCTTACTAACCAAAATGTGAAGTGTCTTGTGTCTATTAGCAATGATGCTTGGCTTTGGCATAGAAGGCTTGGGCATGCTAGCATGGACTTAATTGATAGCCTAAGCAAGGGGGAGCTTGTAAGAGACTTATCAAAAATCAAATTCTCCAAAGACAAGATATGTGGAACTTGTCAGAAGGGAAAACAACTAAAATCTTCCTTCAAGCCAAAGAACCAAGTACTTCTAGACCACTTGAATCACTTCATATGGATTTGGTTGGACCTTCATAAGTAGTTAGCTTGAGTGGAAAACACTATACCTATGTCATTGTTGATGACTAATCTAGATTTTATTAGGTTGCATTTCTTACTCGTAAGAGTGATGCTTTTGAAACTTTTAAATGTTTTGCAAAACGTGTTCAAAATGAGAAAGGTTATTTCATAACTTCCTTAAGGAGTGATCGTGAAAAAGAATTTGAAAATGAAGCTTTTGAAAACTTTTATTCTAAAAGAGGTATTTCATATAATTTTTCATGTCCTAGAACTCAATAAAATGTTGTTGTTGAAAGGAAAAATCGTACATTGATTGAGATGGCTAGAACAATGCTCAATGAATATAGTTTACCAACTTATTTTTGGGCGGAGGCCGTCAATACATCATGTTACATTTTGAATCGTGTTTCTAAAAGGCCTATTTTGAACAAAACACCTTATGAGTTATGGCATGGTAAAACACCCAACATTTCATACTTTAGAGTATTTGATTGCAAGTGTTACATCCTTAATACCAAGGATTATCTTGGAAAACTTGCATCTAAAACGGATGAAGGAGTCTTTTTAGGCTACTCTAACTCAAGCAAAGCTTATAGAGTCTTTAATAAAAGAAATCTAGTTGTTAAAGAGTCTATGCATGTTACCTTTGATGAATCTAGTAAACTTGATCCTGTGAAAAGTAGTGTTTCTTGTGATGAAATTATAGGTAACCTTGATAAGCTCAACATTGGAGGAGATGAAACTCAAAGTAAAAAGGAGCCTAACAAGGATGATCAACCACAAGAACAACATGCATTAGAAGAAACAAGAGATGATCAAGCACATGTGAATCACCAACACGTGCATAGAGACCTTCCAAGAGAATGGAAATTTTCTAAGGATCATCCCAAGGACAACATCATTGGTGATACCTCTAAGGGTGTAAGTACTCGAAACCAACTTAAACTTTTAGATTCTAATCTTGCATTTCTTTCTTAAATTGAGCCTAAAAATATTGATGAGGCACTCCAAGAGGAGAGTTGGTAACTTGTTATGCAAGAGGAACTCAATTAACTTGAAAGGAATAAGGTTTGGGACCTAGTACCTAGACCTAAGGATCATCCAATTATAGGCACTAAATGGGTGTTTAGAAACAAATTGGATGAGCAAGGTCAAGTCACTAGAAACAAAGCCCGATTAGTTGCCGAAGGGTACAACCAAGAGGAAGGCATTGACTATGATGAGACTTTTGCACCCGTTGCAAGATTGGAAGCCATTAGGATTCTTTTAGCATTTGCATTATTCATGGATTTCAAACTCTTTCAAATGGATGTTAAAAGTGCTTTTCTAAATGGTTTCATTGAAGAGAAAGTGCATGTTGAACAACCTCCCGGTTTTGAATGTTTTGATTTTCCAAATCATGTTTTCAAACTAACTAAGGTCTTGTATGGTTTAAAACAAGCTTCTAGAGCTTGGTATTTAGTTCATTTCTTTGCAAAAATAGTTTTGAAAAAGGGAAGGTTGACACTACTCTCTTCATAAAAATACATAAACATGATATGCTCATTGTCCAAATTTATGTTGATGATATTATATTTGGTGCTACTAATGAAAATCTTTTCCAAGAGTTTGCTAAGTGTATGACTAGGGAATTTGAGATGTGCATGATGGGTGAGCTCAAGTTCTTCCTAGGATTTCAAATCAAGTAAGGCAAAGAGGGGATCTTCATCAACCAAGCCAAATACACCAAAGAGTTGATAAAAAGATTTGGCATGGAAGGATACAAGGCTAGCAAAACCCCCATGAGCACAACAACAAAATTGGACAAGGATGAAAATGGTAAGAGTGTAGATGAAAAGAAATATAGAGGTATGATCGGCTCACTTCTTTATTTAACTTCATCTAGACGTGATATTATGTATGCTGCATGTTTATGTGCTCGTTTTCAAGCATGTCCTAAAGAATCTCATTTGCATGCCGTCAAAAGAATTTTGAAGTATTTGCATGGCACAATGCATTTAGGACTGTGGTATCCTAAGAGTGTTTCTTTTAATCTAGTTGCATACTCGGACTCCGATTATGCTGGGAGCTTGATGGATAGAAAAAGTACTTCCAGTACTTGTCAACTACTTAGTAATTGCTTAGTTTCTTGGTGTTCTAAGAAACAAGTTAGTGCTGCTTTATCAACCGCTGAAGCCAAATATGTAGCGGTGGGTTGTTGTGGATCACAAGTTTTGTAGATGAAACAATAATTGAGAGACTATGGACTAACTGCTGATCACATTCCCATTAAATGTGATAATACTAGTGCAATAAATCTCTCAAAGAACCCAATTCAACACTCTAGGGGTAAGCACATAGATATTAGACATCATTTTTTAAGAGATCATGTGCAAAAAGGTGATGTTGTATTAGAATTTATTGATACAACTAACCAATTGGCTGATATTTTTACAAAACCTCTAAATGAAGAATGCATGAACTTCATTAAGAGTGAACTAGGGATGCTTGATGGGAGCACTCTTTAATTTCATTATTTTATGTGTAGTAAATTTTTTTATTTCATATGCATATTAGACTTAAAATGAATACCTTAGTTTGCTTTTATGAACTTAAGGAATCATTTAAAGTCATATAACAAAGATTGGAACTCAATGACAAAAGATAAAATCTATTTTTAAACTTAGTTTTGAAAAATTTGTTTTGAACCTATAATCCTCGGATGCGACCATGTTTTCACGGACTTGATTAAGGTTAAAGGTTTTTGTTCAAACTATTTCATTGCTCTTGGACGCGATTAGCACAATCGGGGCCACGATCATAAATGGTGATCTATATTAAAAAACCTTTGACATTTTGATCATCCACGCGATATTCCCATCGCAGGCACGATCAATATGTCTAAATTTCAAAATCTATTTCAAAGCAGTATCGCGGACGTGAAATTCCCAATCGCAACCATGATTTTCAAAGAAAAATTTTGAAGTTTTAATTTCCGGTCAAATGAGATTGATCGTGGATGCGATAAGTGGTATTTGTGAGTGCGATCCTAATCAAATTCGACCGTTATAGAAATTTTCAAATCTCGTGGACGCGATCTGAGATCGCGGTCACGACTGGAGTTTAAAATTCAAAAAATATAGCCATTTATGGCCGTTGTAAAATGACTAGTTTCAGATTTTTGCAAGATTTTCTGCCATTTTAGGTCTCCAACATGCCTATATATACATATTTATGCACATGGACATAAGTTTACTTCCTTTTACTTGTTTTTTAAGCTCTTAGGACTCATTTCTCTTTTACTCCTCACTCTTTGGAAGCTTAAAACTCATATTTTCATACATACATACATTTTAATACTTTCATATAATCAAATAGGGAAGAAATCTATAAGGTAAGAGAAAGGGAAAGGCATAGATCTTCTAGCGGGTTTAGAAAAAGACCCTAAAAAGAAGATTGGGATGGTTGATGTTCCTAAAGAGAGAAGGGGAGCTGGAGTAACCATTAGGGAGTCCCAAGAACAAGAACAAGGACCCCAAACTCGATCTAAAACTACCTCACCTCAAAAGACTATTGGTTCTTCACCAAAAGTCACCAAACAACAACCAAAAGACATGCCTCCTCCATCTGATAAGCCATAACCTCATAAAGCACCTTTTTTCTCCTTTAGACTTTCTAAATGATGAGGAGAGGGTTGATTATAACAAAATTTGGGAGAAAACCTTCATGAAAACTAGATCAGTTTCTAACCATGCCCTAACTATTATGGGGATTAAGGATGAGATTGATGGGTACCTCCAAAACCTTAGTTGGAAGAGCTTTATGAAGCCTAAGTACCCTGGTTACAAGAACCTTACAACTGAGTTCCTTGCCACCCTCAAAGTATCCAAGAAGCTTGAGCAAGGTTTGGGAACCTATGTTTGCCGGTTCAAAATGTTTGGGAAGGAACAAGTGATGCCCAAAACTGCTATGGATGCCTGCTTTGGATTCTCCAAAGAAGGCATCATCAATTTCAATGATTCTGACATGGGAATCACTGATTTTTGGAAAGAAATCTCAGTTGCTCCTTGATTTTTCCTAGGTAACACCCCGGCCAAATCCCTAAAAACCCTTGGCAATTTTGTGTTACACAAAATTATTTGTAATTCTGTCCATGTCAAGAAAGAAGGCAACAATAAGATTACAAATAAAGACCTTCTGTTTATGCATTGTACAATCACACCAGACACCTATCCAAACCTCATATTTCTTCATTGATCACCTTCTCCATCTCAAACGATCAAAAGGATCCACTCTTCTCATTAGGTCCTTTGTCTCTCAAATAGCTTACTTCTTAGCTTTTGACCTCACAAAACCACAAGCCTACCCTTTATCCAAACCTGTGCCATTCACCAAAGGGATAATGGATATTTCCTTCTTCACCCAAAAAGCAAATATTGTCTCCAAAAGGCCTAACAACACCTTTGAGTATCTTGGAGCAACCTTAGGTAAATTGGAAGGAAAGAGGGGTCTTAAAGAAGAAAAGAAGGAAGAAGAGAGTGAGCTTAAGGCCAATAAGGCAAAAAAGGACAAGAAAGAGAAGGAAGTAGAAGAAAAAGAAGAAGAGGATGAGGAGATTTCAAGGGCAAAAGAATTGGCTGAGGATATGGTCACTGCCCTTCAACACATTCTTTTAAGGATGGACAACCAAGAAACCAACCTTAGGAATTTTAGCATTAAGGACCAATCTAGGGACTATGATCTATAATGTATTCATGAGGACATTCAACAGATTAAGGAGAAATTAGGCCTTCCTCCTTGCAAATATGATGATACTACTCCCTTTGATTGGCATGCTCAGTATTTTTCATGTTTTTCATGCATTTATCATTTTATTTCTGCTTCGTATGTATCAACGATATATTAATGAAATGATATTTTATTCTAAGCTTTATTTTTTTTCTCTCTTTGTTTCCATCATATACATTTTGATAATCTTTTTTTTAAGGTTTCGCCCATCCTTAATGTTTATGATATCCAATTGTTCCATTGTGCCTATTTTATTTATCTTTATACTCTAACTTTGTATTTTTGAGTTGACAAAGGGGGAGAAATTTCTGATTCCTGGATTCCGTACCTTAGCAAGAGAAGGAAATGGATTGGATTGAAATTGACCTGTGGACTTAAAAATAAACCCAAACTATATTTGGTAATAATTAATGTACAACTTCCTTAGCTTTGGACACTAGCTACATTGCTTTGGTAAGATGCACAAGTTGAAGGGGAGCAATTTCCATCAATCACACACTTTTCTAAAACTTCTTGCGTTAATTTTACTTTTGGTTGTCAAACTCAAAAAGGGGGAGATTGTTGGCCTAAGCACCTTCAATCTATTTTATTTTGAGCTTAACAACTTTAATTATATGTTTAACAAAGTTTCCAAGTGTGCAGGACTGATCAAAATCAAGTTGACACGATGAAAATATTTTGGACTCATAAATCAAGCCCGGGAAACAACAATCGCCTCCGCGATATACGTTCACCCTCACGATGCCAAGAATCACGGCCACGATAAAGTGTCATGGAAAGTGCTAAAACTTCTATTTCTTTTTGACACACAGTTGCCCCTGTGATTACAGTCATCGCACCTGCGACAAAGTGACCTGGATAATGATGAAACTTCTATTTTTGAAGCTTAATTGCCCCCGCAATTTCAGTCCTCACACCCTCGACAATGTGCTCTAAATTGTGCTAAAACTTCTGTTTCTAAGTGAGCATCCAAAATAAAGATCGCCTCTATGACCAGACAACTCATGACCGCGAAGTCATAATCGCCTACGCGATTATGTGACAAAGAATTCTAGAAACCACAGCCTTATCTATGAAGGTTCATCGCTCTCGTAAAAATTATTTCGCTTCCGCGAGCATCACTTAATCCCTAGGCAAAGTTACCGTTCAACAACCTTTCAAATTTCGCACCCATGATTCAACAGTAATCATGAATTTTTTAAAAAGTCAACTATCCGTTGGAAATCAATTTTTAACTATTTCCAACAGCTAGTTTTGGGGTTTATTGCTATAAATAGCCTTCTTAATTGTGTTTAAAGATATAACACACATTCTTAGATAGCCAAAACTCTTGCAATTAATTTTTCTAAATTTCTTTGTAAATAAATTCATTTGTGAATTTATTATGTGTGGGTAGTTAGAGCTCTATAGCATTTGTTGCTTGGGTTGAGTGATCTTTCTACCTTGTACAAGTGTCAATCTTTGTGAGGACTGGGAAACACTTGGGTAGGTTTGGTGTTAGCCTTGTAAACACTAGGTTTGGTGTAAGCCTTTGTAAACACTAGGTTTGGAGTGAGCCTTGGTAAACTCTAGGTTGGAGATAGCCTGTGAAATCTCCCTGAAAAGGTCGTGAGATAGACTTTGAAATCTCACATTATAAAGGTTGGAGATAGCCTATTAAATCTCCTTGTAATCCATTTGTGGTAGTGAAACCCCAAATTATGTATTTGGGATAAGTTGACGTAGGTCAAGAGTTGGACCGAACCACTATAAGTTTCCGTCTATTCTCCAAAGCAATTTTTATTTTCTAATTTCGCACCAATTTACCCCCCCTCTTGAGCATTTCAGACTTATTATTTGGTTTGGATGTTGAGAGTTATTTATGCTAATATGCACACAACGTTGGCAAGAGCATCCCCCGTTGATGCGAGATGGTCCAAACCCAAATTCCTAGTTATTGACTTGGCCAAACGAACATGTGTATGGGGTTTCCTCAGTAATCCTTGCCTAACTGACGATTGCGGCACTGTGCGTTTAGCGTAAGGAAGCTAATAATGAAGTCACCTCCTGAACCGGCATCAGGAATATCTTACATAGTGTGCGTGTCGATTCCTCTAAGAATGCAGAGACACTTTGACCTCAAAAAATTCTGGGATCGGACTACCACTTTCTTAGAGCGTGATTCTTACTATCCACTTCTAGAATTATTCTAACCTTCTTTTCCTTTATAGCAATTATATCAAAGAGATTAAACAAAGAAAATCCCACGTTTTACATGCATAATACATTTAAAAAAGGCCAGTTTCTATTATTAACAAACAAGATTCATTTTACAATATTTACCAAATATGATTAAAAATCAAATTACTTGTAAAAAGTGATTAGAACACATATTCATACATACCCATTTTTTTTGTAAATTTTTGTATATAGATGCTTGGTTAAATAGGGCCAATCAATTTTTAAGACTAAAATGGGCAACTTAATCCTTCAATCAATAAGTTTCTGCAAATGGTTTGAACCTTGAATGCTAGTGTAGACAAGGAGATTTTGCCTTAGAGCCTGAGCTATGACGAGCAACTGCGGCACTGTGTGTTCAGCTACTGGGCTGAAGTGGTAGTCGCCACCCGAATCGGCATCATGAATGTCTTACAAGGTGTACACCTCGATTCCTCTTAAGAATATGAAATGTGCATTGACCCTAGAGATTCAAGGATCAGACTTATTAATTCCTGAGCGTGATTCTTTACCCAATACTCCTAGTATTATACCAACCTTCATTCCTTCTAACAAAGCAATAAAAACATATAACGATTATGACCTACCCTTTACATATATACATGCAATGGTGAGTTTCTAATAACAAACAAGAGTTAATTTTAACAATTACCAGCCATTAATTAGGGTTAATTAACATGCATAAGTGATAACAACACATAACACAATAACACATCCTAGGGTTTCTACCATTTTAACCTAGAACGATTACCAAATACACATTAATAACCAATTTCATGCAATAATACACCTAAACAATTACCAAAGAAGTTGTAGAAGCTTACCTCATCGATATATTCCACGTGAAACCTACTGTATATTCATAAACGAGCCCGTACGCTACTGATCCAAGCATAATGCCACAAGGGAGACATAAACAGGGGCCAACGCCACTCATGGGAGTGGCATTTAGGCCCAACGCCACTTACCTACAGACGTTGGTGGCCAGAGCAAAGACAACATGCATAATTTGATAAAAAAAAAAAAGATTTCTAGGTTTACCAAGCCCGAGAAGTAAACATACAGAGATGAAAACTCATAAAATAAACATCAAAACACATAATAATGCTTGAAACATGGCAAAACAACCTAGATCTAATCATGACAAATATTAAACATAAAAAAGATTCAATCTTTACATACAAAACATCAAAAGACACAACCTTTATAGTTAAAACATGCAAAAAGATGCAATTTTTACACATAAAACATTGTAACAACACAATTTCATATATCAATATACAGGGAAACAAGCTTTATGCATTAAAGAAAATAAATCAAAATACAAAAAGGAACAACCTTTATGCATTAAAACATGAAAAAATGATTTTTATGCTTTGAAATACAAAAGAAACGATTTTTATGCATTAAAACAAGAAAAGCAATAATTTTTATGCATGAAAAACATGGCAACGACATCAAACAATTCAGATCTAAAATAAAACATGCAGAAACATGCAAAGGAAGCAACTTTAAGCATTTATAATGCATGTACACGACATTTAATGACATTTAAACCAAAGAAACATGCATAAACATCTTTTAATCATGTTAACATAAGATTACAGCAAAGAAACATGAATCAAAACATCATGCAAATCATAAAAACACATGAACAATCATGAAAACATCAAGAAAAATAAAGATTAGATCACTTACCTTACAAGGAATTGATTTAGAAGCGCTTGAGAACCCTCATGTTTGATTTAAGTGACTTTTAAATTGCTTGTTGTTGATTTAGAGTTGCTGGAACCTTGCTTGAATGGATTAAAAGCTTCAAAACACTTTTAAATGCAAAAAGATGACAACTTTTAAAGCGTTTTTGTGTTTTTAATGTAAAAAGGTGAAGTATTTTAGCAATTAAATGAATTTAGAGCTTTGGTATGGAAAACCAAACTCTAAAATCATGTAAGCTGCTGCCTTCCCCTAAAACCTAGTTTTAGACGTGTTTTTATACCCGAATTAGCTTAAAACTTAAGCTAGGGTTATCATCATTACTTTCCTAATGAAATTCAATGACTTGAACTTAAAGCAAAGGTTATTTTGGTCAAAATGGACTTACAGAGCCTTGGGACGCATGTACGGCTCATATAGGTCATTCCAGGCCAAAACAGGTTGAAACTAGGCTTTTTAGCTTGAAAATCATGGGACTGGCATTGGGGGACCAATGCCAGTCTTCCTTGTGGCATTGATGCATAAAAGAGTGGCGTTGGTGCCTAATAGAGTGGCGTTGGTGCCTAACTCTGCCCTGAAGAGTGATGTTGACCCTTTTGGGCCTCCAATCGTCGGATTTTATAAAAACGTATACAAGAGAAAACATGCAAAATGGTCTTAACTATCAACCCTCAAAATTTCAAGTCATTACGATACTTGGAGAGAAAGTTATGATGAAAACCGTCTGAAAAATGCACTATTTATGCTTAAAATAAAAGTTTTAGGTAAAACATGCTATGTAAGCTTAGAAAATGGTTTGAATGTAGCTATGAAATCTCTAAAAAGCAATTATCAACTCAATTCATGTTATTTAAAACATGAATGATCATCATTGGGCCTCCGAGCCGCTTCCTCATTCCTGCATCCAAAAATTAGGTGTTAACAGCTAGCTTTTAATTGAGGGAAAGTTTGATATCTTGCTAAAATTTTTAACTTGATGTACTTTGAGGATTGAAAAATATTTTGTTGAGAGTAAGTGGCTTTTTAATTGGGTATGTGAGTGAGGACTTTGCCTTCAACCCTAGTCCTTTGCCAAATTAGGTTCTTAATTGCCTCCCTAATCATTGTTTGTGGACCAAAACTCTACCCAAAAGTCTTTGTTAGCCAACATTAATTGCATTTTCATTTGTACATTTAATTTTCTTGCATCTACTCCAATGGGTGAGTATTTTCTCACTTTTGAGTACCCTTTTAGTGCCTTAAATTAGCCTTAGTGGAGAGCCGGGTGTCAGTATCACAAATGCGAGCATTCGCGCACACGAAGTTAAGTACCCAAGATAAGGACTCGCTTTGTTATGAATAAGGCAAAAATTTTCCATTGAAAGAAAAAGAAAAATTCAAATATCAAGAAAAAGAAAAAAAATAAAGATAAAAAAATAAATTGCATTACATTGCATTCATGAAATAATTTAGCTTAAGATTTGGGCATGTAGGGATCCATCTTGATTTGGGGAGCCAATTATGGCACTAATGGAAGTATAGGATTAGGTTTAGGAGCATGAGCCCTTTATCATCTACTTAATAGAGGAACCATTTAGGATCGGTGCTTAAATTATTTAAATTCAACTTCTTGAGGTGTTTAAGTTAAACTTTTTAGCATGGTTTTTGAGTAAGTACAAGTTATGATCTAGCATTTGAGTATGTTTGCTTTTGCAACTTGTTGATTAATTGGTTAAGTTATACGCTTCATTATTAAATCTTGATTGACCATTTTTTACCTTGCTTTGGGTTTACTGGGAGTAGTTTAGGGCTTGTGCTTTATGAATGCTTGCTTACCTATTTATACTTCATAGTTTGCTTGAGGACAAGCAAAATGCTAAGTTTGAGGGAGTTTGATATATCTGAAACATGTATAGGATTTAGGGATTAAAAGTGCTAAGTTTGGGGGAGTTGTCACCAAAAACTAAGTGTTAATCATGCATTTTCCCCATTATTGCTCTATACAAGTATCAATTCAATTGCTTTGCATTTCTTGGGATTTATCAAGTGATTTACACTCATATTGTGTAATTTTGGCATAAGTACAAATCTTAAGGAGTTTGGGAACCATTGGACACAATTTGGGATGTTAGCTCTTAAAGGCCTAAGTGCGGTTTCAACGGATTCATCAAATTTGATGGATTGGAGTGGGCAATGTGGAAGGAATCTTGGGATGATAAGCTCCAAATTTATAGCATTCTGAGTCTACTTCAATTTACAATTAGAATCAAGCCATTTAGTGCTAAGATGAGGGAGATACAAGCCATGCATCGGGAAGCACTCCGAAGGTTGTTTTCAACGTAGCAGTAAAATGTCAAGGGCAATTTGGGAATGAAAATGGCTGAATTAGAAAAAGATCAAAACATGAAAATTGAAGTAGACTTCCTGAAATTCAATTTATCTTTAACAATTTCTTAATTTAGAGTCCGGATGAGTGAGATATGACCTCTGCAAGACAAACTAACTGCTGAAACCACCAAGGACAGAAGTGAGACAAGGCCTATGTCTCCCACCATGCATGGCCCATGTCTCACCCCTGAGAGCAAGTTAGATCAGATGTCCAGGAGACCTCCTAACAGCCAGGCACAACCTGTGCGCCCCATGGCACATGGCCTAGGCCGTGTCTACGAGGTGTCACATATTTTAAACACCCAAACTCCTCTATTAAGCCACCAACTTATTTTCTAACATTTCCTGCCCCTAGAGAGAGAAATATTTAGGGTTTTTAGAGTGAGAAACATTAGATTAGAGTATATTAACTTAGTTTTAGGTTAGATTAAGTGGTAAAAACTCTTGATTTCCATATAATCTATAAAAATACATTTGCTATTTTGGAGAAATCTCTTGCTTATACTTATTTTTCTTGGTTCCTATGAGAAATATCATTCTATTTACTCTCTTTATTTTTAATTTATGTTTGTTTATGATGAGTAGTGAGTAGTTTCACTTGCTTTAGGGCTTGTGAAACCCCTTTGCCATGAACATATATTGATATGGTTTATTTGTGTTTGGTTACGTCATTCTCTCTCTTAGGGTTTACTCATACATGTGGCTATTTATGTATTTGTGTGCTTGATCACCATATAGATGCTATTTGTTTGGTAATTTATGTTGAGAAATATTGATTGTTATTGGCTGAATGTATGGGTATGTGAGAATTTACCATTTTCGCAAGAGCTTGGTGGTTGCTTGCAAGGGTATAGAAGGGACTTTAATTACTTCACTTCACTTCATGCTAGATGCTAGTATTTAGTTTATCGCGAGAGTCTTAATCTTTGCTAGTATTCTTAATACTCTTGACCTAGAGATAGGCTAGAGTTAGCTTGCCTTCCCTATCCCTTAGAGAGTGTTTGCATAACTAAGTTTATGATTGTTTATTCTTGATTGTTCATGGTTGAGGGGTGGATCTTGCTCTAGGGTGCTTTTATATATTGAATTGTCATTTTCTTTATACTTTAATTTGCTTTTAATCAATTGTTTGTTTAGTTGATTGGGTTAGGTTTAATTGTTTGTTTCTAATTGTTAGTTTCCATAGTTTCTATTATTGCTTCTCAATCAAAATTCTATTGTGATTGCTTGGATAATCTCATTGTGAACTTGATGATCAATACTTGAAATCAACCAACTCTCTTAGGAAAGAACATTATCTTTATTACTTTGACCAGTGCACTTGCGGCCTAGTCACTATTGAATACTCATTGAGTTAAATTTTTAAATTTTACTATATAATAATATCATAAAAAATAAGTCTGGACTCAATTAAGATTTATTTTACATGATGAACTAATATGTGGTAAATGAATTAGTTTATTTTACGATTTATTTTAATCTCAACAATTAAAAAATAATTAGATACTATTTTTTAATAATTGTTGTTATCCCGGGTATCCGGGGACCCATTTGGAGCCCCAACTAATTCTAATCTAGTGAGTTCTATTAGGAAGCACATTCTATCCATGCGACCCTAAGGATCGAACTCTCAACTTGCAAGCGTAAAGCTTTGTAAGCCCAAGTGGTTTTACCACTTGAACCACACCCCATGGGTAATAATTAGATACTTTCTTTTGATAATTGGAGATTTTATTAAGAAAGGCCAAAAAGGCCGAGAAAAGAGAACTTACAAATCAAAAAACGCAGAAGGACTTCTAATTACATCATCTGCAGTATATGAGATATGAGGGTGCCTACATTTTAAAAGATACATGGCTAAATACAGACTCTTATACAAAATATCCCTACTAGCATCATTTCCTTGAAAGATATTTCTATTTTGTTGTTTCTAAAGCTCCCAACAAAGAATCATCCAAAGGGATGTGCAAAAAGCGAATTTGAAAATGCCAATCCATTGATCATAAAAAACTGTAATTTTTTCTAGAACAACCATTGCAATACCCAACCATTTAAAAAGAGCATTCCACAAGGTTCTACTTTTGTGGCAATGAAGGAGTATATGATCTTAAGATTCAATGCAATCATAGGAGGAACAATTGGCATTATCAATAGTCAAGATATGTCTAGAAAGAAAAAACTCACGTGCTGGCATATTGTAATGCATGATTTATTGTCCAAAGGCAGAATTTGATCTTAAATAGAATAATTTAATATGTTTTAAAATAAATATAATTAACATTTAAATATGATATAATTAAAATGTAAGATAGAATTCCAATTAATTAAATTATCAAGAATAAAATTGAAAACCAATTTGATTATAATATAAGATTAATTGATTAATTATAAATGAATTTTAATTTTAGACACATTATTACGCAATCAAAATATCAATTTTAATTAATTATATTAGATCTATTATCATTCCATGAAATCACAATTTTAATTAGTTATAAACCCAAAATATATTTAGCAAAGCCTATAAAATACATGTTCAAAACAAAAGCCTTTGACATACATAACAATGGCATTTTTATAAATTGATCGTCTTCTTCATCCTTGGTGTCGTTGGGAAACTGAAAAGTTTTTTGCAGAACATGAAAACAAAATTGCAGAGCAGCGGGAGTATTAACAACTGCTCTCTAGACAGGAGAGGGGCAACTATTGACTGGGGGGGGGGGGGTGGGCGGGGATCCTAGGCTTCCCATCTAACTCCGCATATATGTATGTATGTATATCTATATATGTACATATATATACATATACATATACATAAACACATGTCTACACACACATATACACATACATATATATACATACACATACATACATACATACATATACATATATATATATATATATATATATATATATGTATGTATGTATGTATGTGTATGTATATATATATATATATATACAAATATATATATATATATATATATATGTCTGTATGTATGTATGTATGTATGTGTATGTGTATATATATATATATATATACACACATACACATACATACATACATACATATATATATATATATATATGTATATATATATACATATATATATATATATATATATGTATATATATATATATATATATATATATATATATATAGACACACACACACACATAAATACATGTATATATATATACTATTTTTTTTGTATTTCATTGGCTACAGGTGAGTCAATTAACACTAAGTTTTAAAGATCAAAGGATAGTACAAATGTGGTGCAATTCTAGACGAGTTAAGTAGTATTTTCCCTTTGCAAGGTTTATGTCTCAATCATGTATTACATGTTTGTTTATATACAAGTCTTGATAGGTGTATAAGGAAAATCTAGATATCTATAGGAGAAATTATCTACATAATAAGAGTAATTTAGTTTTTTTTTTAAATGGAGAGGAATTTAGTTAATTTATTGCCAATGGTTTAATCTTCTCTTACTAATAACAAGAACAATAATAGTAGTTAATTAATTAATTTCTAATTGAGTAAGGTTTGTTAGAGAATTTACACTTAAAGAGGCAATACAACTTAGATGAGGGCTTCTCAACTGATTAAGAGCAGGCTAGATTAATTCACATAAAAGACAAAACCACGCTTCAAAAAGTAATTGAAAGCAAATTAACAAGTAAACTTTTTATTGCCATTGTGATGAAATTTATAATCATATTGTAATTAAGATGTCAATTTCTCCTCAATCAACATTTAATAGAAGTAAACTTTTCTTTTATATTTTAAATATTATCATATCATTTAATAAAATAGGCAAATTTCACCTAGTGTCACGACCCAAACCCAGAGTACGTGACCGGCGCCAGGGAACGGGAGAGCTATTCGCTACCGGAACCCGTGGCAAGCCTAAACCTGATAAAAACACATATATCCACATAACATTCCAGAATTATATATTCTGGTTTAACACAAAACAATATATATACTTGCCAAATAAAACAAATAAAATTCGTTATTACAACATAATATATATCATCATAACCAGCATACCAGCTGGATGCCTCCTTTGGGCTATCATCATCAACATAAACATTATTAATTTACAAAAATATTAAAATACTTCTCTATCAAATGATCATGTCAAATATATATACATATATATCACATTAATGACATCAAACGATACTACTGCAGCTCTAGAGTTCGTACATATGAATGTTAGTACTATAACGTACTCAAATGAGCCGGGGAAGAAAGAGACCGGCGTATAGGTCTTACAACTGAGGTCTGAGAAGAATCTTGAAAAAAATATTGAGGGGAGTCAGACCTCACTGAGTGAATTAAAAGCATATTTATGCATTACAACCTATCACACAATTTTATACGTGTATATATATATATCGAGCAGGCAAATGAAATGTCATAACATAATCACAAAGGAAGGAGAATCGAGGTAGAACACCTAAAAACCCTTTACCCCGATACTATTAATAATTCTCTTGTTCCAATAATATCTCTTAAACCAAAGTTGTCTGGCGTCCGAG
>CANYLF012127214.1:0-12073 GCA_948193215.1 Bocquillonia castaneifolia
ACTAGAGAAAAATGGAGGACAGCAGGTCTCAGAGGGTTCTAAACAACTGACAAACTCCAACCGTTGTAATAATACAATATGAACCTTACATTTTGGTGAAACCTACCCTTTTCATTACTTCACAAATGCTATCACAAATCAAATATAGAAATTGATGATTCAACATGCTTGTAGTTGTAAGGAGGGGACATGTTAAGACAACGCGGCTTTCTGTTAAAGCCTAAGGATTTTGAATTTGACAATTTTAAATCCGGTCCTTGTATTTTTAGTAACTTGCAACTTAATTCTTTAATCAATTTTTGTATAATATTATTTGTAATAGGAATTATTTTTTTAAGAAAAAAATGATTGTAAAAGACTAAAAATTAATTAATTTGTTTCCAAAGAATATTTTATTTTTTTTCTAAAAACAAATTAGTTAAAAAACATGAAAAAAGTAATATAGTAAAACCTTCGTATAATAATATTACTAGGACCCTATATATTTTATTACCATAGAGGTCATAGAGGTTATAATCTAATGGTGTTTTAAGTAAAAAAAATTGTTTCACATGATATTAGTTAATTTTTATAACAACTCAGTATAACACATATGTAATATTTTGAATTAATTAATTATTAAAATATCTAAATTTATGATATATGTGTGTGTATATGTATATGAATGTATGTATGTATATTTCTTAAAAAATGGTAATGCTATTATTTGAATAATTTAGAAGTCCAAATTTTTCTTAGAAGTTTAAAATATTTTGATTTCAATAAAAAAAAGGTGATCATATACTAGCAAATCATTCAACACTTAAAAATTTAAAAATGTTGTGACAACTTCAAGAAAAACCATTATTTCCTATTTTAGATAAAATTATATATGTATTTATTACACACACACACATATATATACATACAAAATATTACTATGTAATAGTAATTCTTTATGAGGATCGGACTTAAATTCATAACTTATTATAATATAAAGTTTGCTTTTTATTTATAATTATAACTTGAGTTGGAATCAAAACTGTATTGTATTCTAAACAAACACTAATCCTTTTTCCAAAACAAACAGTAGTAAGTTACTTAAAAAAGAAAATTCAAAAATTAAGTGTATTAAAATGGATAAATTAATGAATGCACCATTTTTTTTTATTTTTTAAATTATTTAAAATTTTCAAATCTAACTTTAAGAATTTAAAAATAATTTTTCTGAACGAAGAATTTAAAAATATGTTGGATATGGTGCCTATGTTTTAAAAAATAATGGAGTAGGGAAATATGACTTATTAAGAATATAAGGACCAGACTTGTAATGATTCAGTAGAAAATCCCATGGCATTAACAGAACCTTCTTATAAGCCAACCATGTTAATTTGTTTTCAAATAATACTAAGAAAATAATAATCCTGTGAAATGTCCTGTCCAAGAACTATAATTATCTATTTTTGTCTCCACAAAACAAGAAAAAAGAGAAAAATTAAAAGAACTACTTGTCATTGTACCTCCGTAAAGCTTGGAAAAACCAAAGGAAAAGAATCAGCTTGACTCTGTCCACTTATCTTCAACAATTTATATAACCTTCTTATCTCACTCTGACATGGGTTTGCCTCCTCAGACACTCCCCATTACTCCATTTCTCGGCCGCGTTCCTTTCCGGGCGCGGCGGTGCCTCTTCCACCACAACAACCACCGTCAAATTTCACCTCAGAAATGAAGATTTCACTGCATTTTAAGCTGCTAACTTATATAGTTTTCTTCTTTAACATTACCACCGCCCAAACGGACACCGATTATTCAACTCCGGCTGCACCCCCACCGGCCCTGGAAACTTGCAACGGTGTATATCTATCATACACTTTTGTCGGTCGGGAAAAAGAATATCCATATTTAAAGAATGCATCCGCTCAAGCTTGGGCTTTCAATGCCACCGCAATGATAATTAATACAGGAAAATATGAAATAGAGAATTGGCAAATGTTTGTTGGATTTCAACATCAAGAACTTTTAGTTTCGGTTTCTGGTGCAACCCTTGTTGATTCTATCGATTTTCCTGTTGATGTTACTAATGGAACCACCTTTTCCGGTGATTCACAGCCTACCTTGAAGACCTCCATTGAGACCGCCGACGATGAGGATCAGATATCGGCGACCATTAATATTTTGGGATCTCAGTTTGGTGTTAGACCTCCTTCTGTTCCAATGCCAAGGAGTATCAGTCTTGCTATGGATGGTTACAAATGCCCTAAACCTACATTGCAAGGTAAATTTATATTCATATATATTATATAAATTTAACAAAATAAATGGATTCATCATATATGTATATTCAAAAGTCTAAAAGGGTTTTTAAAGCTTTTAAAATATATGATTCATATTATATTATCTATTTGATTTTTAAAGTAACAACACAAAAAAATTGTAGCTTATTATGTTATTATATGTCTCTATTGATAATTCTAGCTCCGTCACTGTCTAGATATCGATTGATATCAATAAAACAATTTGTCTTAATTTGACGATTTCTTTTTCCTCAGGAAAATCCTATATGCATGTATGTTGCATTAGGGATCCAAAAGCGAAGTCAGTAAACACAACAAAGGTCAAATTCATGCCTCTTGAACATGGTGATCTCTCCATAAAGTACGATGTGCTTAATTCCTATGCAAACAACTATCTAGCCCAAGTGACTATTGAAAATCACCATCCATTTGGTCGTCTTGATCACTGGAACTTAACTTGGCAATGGCAGAATTATGAGTTCATTTCCTCAATCAGAGGAGCCTTTGCTCGTATTGAAGATGCTTCTCAATGCATTTACGGTCCTGCTGCAAAACAGTACTCGGATTTCGACTTCTCTACTGTTGTCACCTGTGATCAAAGCCCAATTATCTCTGATCTTCCTCTTGAAAAGGCTAATGATACAAAGCTTGGAAAGATTAATTACTGTTGCAGAAATGGTACCCTTTTGCCTGCTTTGATGGATCCAAGCAAGTCGAAAAGTGTTTTCCAATTACAGGTTTACAAAATGCCTCCTGATCTGAACAGAACATCTCTGATTCCGCCGCGAAAATGGAAGATTGTTGGAGTTGTAAATCCTGATTATGTTTGTGGAAATCCCATCAGGATAGCTCCATCAGAATTTCCTGATTCTGATGGGCTTCAGGCTTTGACTACTGCTGTAGCTAGCTGGCAAGTAGTATGCAATATTACCCGTCCGAAAGCAAGGCAATCGAGATGCTGCGTTTCTTTCTCTGCTTACTACAACGACTCTGTAATTCCATGCAACACTTGCGCCTGTGGCTGCAGTGAGGATAAAAAATGCAGCGACACAACAAGCGCAATGCTTCTCCCATCCGAAGCTCTTCTCGTACCGTTCGAAAATCGGACAGACATGGCATTAGCCTGGGCTAAACTCAAGAAGTTTAAGGTTCCAAATCCTAGGCCTTGTCCTGATAATTGTCCTGTCAGTATAAACTGGCATGTCAACACAGATTACACAACCGGTTGGACTGCAAGGATCACACTTTTCAATTGGGATAGCGATCCTTTCGAAGACTGGTTCGCTGCAATTCAAATGGAAAAGGCTTATCCAGGCTATGAAAATGTATACTCCTTCAATGGAACTAAGCTTGACAATCTCAATAAAACCATTTTCATTCAGGGTTTGAAGGATATGAATTACTTGATGGGAGAAGTAAATGGTACTAAAGGAAAACCAAGAGTGCCTGGAAAGCAACAATCAATGATTTCATTTTCTAAGAAGAAGACTAAAGGCATTAATATACCTCTTGGTGATGGATTCCCAAAGAGAGTTCTCTTCAATGGAGAAGAATGTGCATTGCCTACTTATTTTCCTACTGGTGGAGGAAATAAATTTCATGTTAATTTGTTCATAGTCTTGTCTTTCACAATCATGTCTTTTGTGTTAATTACACACAACTAATTGTGCTTGAGAAAAAAATTGTGTGGTTAATTATGTTTGTAGGGAATTAGATTATTTTGTAAGAACTACATATATTTAATTCTTGGATTCATTTAATTTCATATGTACATGTTTTAACATCCATATGTAATAATTAGATATATATATGTTAGTTGCCATTAATCTCCTTACATTAGGATCCTCTCATGTTTAATTTCAACATAATAAATCATGTTTGAATAATCTCAATTATTAATAATGCTCGTGATTTTATCTTTAAAGACAAACCATCCAATTTGTAAAATTTAAATTTAATTTTCATAAGTTAACTCAATCATTAATTTTATGTATTAGTGGTTGAATTTATAAACATAAGTTATTATTTTCATGTTGAATGTGATAAGATCCTAATCCTCCATAAGTAATGATTAGATAATTGTTATTAATTTACATACATGCCAATAGTCGAAAATTAATCAAATCGTCCAAACCCCCAACCAACTTACAAAACTTAAGAATGAGAAAAATAGTATCAAAATAGCTAGAAATCTCTACAAGATCAACAAGGAGTAATTTGGATTGTGGAATCGAATGCATTTTATTGTAATTTGCACTATACTTAACAAATTCAAGAATGCATTGTGAACTTATTATATAAGTTATTCAGTTTTGTTCTTAATGTTCAATGGCAATCCTTTTCTGTCATGTGAGAAAGAATCGAGAGTTCATTATACTATCTTAAGATAATTAGTTAAGAAAAGATGGAGGGGGAAAAAAAACTAAAGACATACAACAACACGGTCATTTGATATGGAAGTACATTACATATAAATTGTATTAAATTATGTGAATTACTAAATCCATATTTTTATTTCAAAATGATTATTGAATTTTAATTTATATTTTTATTGCTTAATTTCAATTTTTGAAGTAATGGAATATGATCATATTGAAATGATTTTTTTTGTTGACGTGGCATACGAAAAATAAATATTATTGAGGAAATTAAACTAGACTTAAATACCATAAAATCTTCATAGTTTAAACTTGTAGTAATAGATTTATCTAATTCTTTCTAAGTTTTTTTCTTAAATTATCAAATTTTAGAATTAATAACAATTTTATCCACATGTTTATTGTTCAACTATAATATAGTGATAAAACATTCAAGAATTATATTTTAAATTTAAATAATATGAATTATTATTATGTCTGATATCATTTTATTTCTTAAGAATTTGAAAAATAAGTTTAGAATACAATCAATTTTTCACTTCAATGATCACCAATTCTAGTTCTATCCAATTCTAATGTAAGAAATAGATGAACGTGCAAGAAAAAACTAGGGCAGCAGGTCCCAACTAACTACAATGTGTAGAGTATGCGCCTATATAATCATGCAATAAGATTTCAAGTGTATATTATAGATAAAAAAAAATGTACATATTTTTGTTCACTGTTTAAAAGTTAATTCTTAACAATAGTTGTAAATCAAAAAATTAATAAAATTTGACAACTTTATAAATAAACACAATTCAATTGTGAGATGAGCATTGGATCCACTGGATTACCTGAAAAGGTAGGTAGATTTTCCAAATTTGGGAAAAGAAATGTAAAAGTAATTAATAATTAAGCATCTATATATATGTTCTTGAAAAGTAACAATAATGGGCAATTGCTTTGGATTTCCTCCTCCTGCTGCTGCTGATCCTAATGAACCGAGCTCGATTATCGAAGAGTTCATCATTGCTGATTTGAGGAGAGCCACAAAGAAGTTTAGGTCAAGTACTTTGTTGGGTCGTTTTGGTAAATTAAGTTTATAAGGGATGGATTCATGAAAAGAGTACTGGCAATAGGAACATTGTTGCTATCAAGATGGTAAATTCAGAAACTATGGAACATTGCCAGGTAATTAATTTCAATTATATTAATATTATTATGAAAGTAAAAACAACATTTTAAATTTGTGTATTAATTGTTTTACATGCAGACCAAGGTTAATTTTCTTGGAAGTCTATCACATTCACATCCCAACCTTGTTAAATTGAAAGGATATTGTGAGGAGGATAATAAACTACTGATTGTGTATGAGTTCATGCAAAAGGGAAACTTGAAGAATCATTTGTTTGGAAGTAAGAATATTGATGTAAAAGGAAGAGGTGTAATTTTGTTTTTCCTAAAACTTTGAATTAATTAATTGATCAGCTTAATTAATTATATATTGTTTGGTTAATACTATTATATATATATATGTAGGAGGTGCTTGCATTAAACCCTAATTTGTCTTGGGACTTGCGGCTCAAAATAGCGATTCAAGTAGCTCGAGGGCTTGCATTTCTTCATGCTTCAGATAATGAAGTCATTTACAGAGTGTTCAAGACCTCAAATATACTGCTTGATGGGGTTAGCTTAATTAATCATAATTTTTTTTTAATTTTCTTCTATTATTTTCATGGATATTTTAATGATGTTTTTTTTTAATTTCTTCTTCTGTATGTTTAAGAATTACAATGCTAAAATATCAGATCTTGGCTTGGTCATGTTGGGTATTCTATTCCAACCTTAAATTGGACAACCCTAGCTAGCTTATGTTGCTCATGAGTGTATTACAGGTAATATTTCAATAAATCCGATATAAATAAATTTGCAAATGAAAAAGTGCATAGAAATATTATTTGAAATTATATTTATATGATCTAATTGATATATTATTGCATCCATCTATTGCAAGCTGCAACTTAGTGAAATTAAGTTTATACATACATTAGTTTAATTTTACCATATTGCAAGCATATATATATAAATCATGTATGGCATTGTGCCTAGCTCACCATAAAATAAACTATATAATCATCAGGTCATTTAAATGTCAAGACTCAAGAGCCATATATATGGCTTTGGAGTTGTGCTGCTTGAACTAATGACGGGCAACAAAATTTGGTGGAATGGATGAAATCAACTCTAATTTCTCAAAAAAAAAAAAAAAAAAACCAAAGTAGAAAGCATAATGGATGTGAGAGTAGTAAAGGGCCAATACTGTTTGGAGGCAATAATACTAGCCGCAAAAGATGTGTAGACTTGAATCATTCGAAACGGCCCTCCATTGAAGAAGTTGTGGAAGCATTAGTACAAATACATGCAATCAAGGAAAAATTAAACACCTAATTAAGTGTAAGGTCTTAATTTGCAATTCTTAATGACTAAAGAGTAGTAAAGCATATATGTTGGATCCGATTTGAGACGAAATTGCTTATGCTAGCTAGTTGTTTGTGTTGGAAATTAATATATATATATATATATATATATATATATATGTCAGTAATGATTAAAGTGAATACTTGTCAAACATCCTTGTTCAAAATTAAAAATATCAGTGATGAGTTAATATTGTGACTGATAATTTTTATGTAATAAATATGCATATTTTAAGCATTACCAACAACTATAATAGAAAATGTGTTGAAATAGAGAGAATTTTTATTATTATGTGATAGGAGGGGTAATAGAGAAAATATATGACTATATAATAAAGTAGACTCTTTTTTTTGAAGATGATTGAATGCTTTTTTAAAATGGTAAACATGAATGCCAATGTTATTGCTCTATGTGAAGAGTTTTAACTAAAAAATTAGTTAATTTATTTTATATTTTTTAGTCAATTATATATTTTTTTTTACTTAACATAGCTATTAAAATGAAAGAAATTGCAGAACTAGCCAATTTATCATAAAACAAATCCCATAATGTAGAACATACATGTTAAACATTTTTTTTTTATTTTTTCCGCAAATTAGATGTTGGAATCAGGTATGTGAAGATAAGAATTTTTTTGGCAAGCTGAACAATTTTACTATTCCATCATGAAACTGAGCACTTGTGAGGAAAAATTCGTAATAATTTGTTTAGTTTCAAGAATACGAATAGAACATAACTAGAAGAGATTATCATGGCAGTCATATCAAAAATTGAAAGGAAAATGATATTAAATTACATTCAAGTCAAAAGATTTTTCGTTTTACCATTTCATTTAATGCTTGTAAAGAAGATTATATGTAACACAATCATGGATTTTGTGTAGGACATCTCAAAGAATGTTTTTGATACAGAATTAATGAGGATGATGAATATGAGAGATTTCACTACACAGTTCCATTCTATATAACCATTTTTCAGGTTGGAGATATTGTACAATTTTTTATTCACCAAGCCAGGATTTGTGTGGAAATTACTATTAATTAGTTCCCAAATCAAGACGCAGAACACGGCCACTTCCTGAAATTTCTGAAAATGGGCGAAAAGAATACGTGTGTGTTTTAAGTATATCTCTCTCATCAAATACTATGCTTTCTTGGCCTGTAGAAGCAATCATTGAACGATGAGATCAACAAATTATCAGAAGAATAATAAAGATGGTCAATATCAACAGCAAGGCAAATAGCCTACAAACGAAACAAAAGAATTATATATATATGTGTGTGTGCGTGTGTATGTTCACTTGAATTGATGATAAGATACAATGAAAAAATGATGTGCATATTAAACATTTTCGATATGTCCGGACCACGAATGTCAAACCCCACACCCTCATGATTTTAGCTCCACAAAGCAAGATCGACAGAAAAATCAGCGACGGGTGAATTGAGCAAATAATTTTTTAACTGGGATGACAGCAAATGGAACATGGAGGAGATATTGTTTTCTTTACTCCTATATTTTCCTCAATGTATACACCCACTCACAAACTCTCATGCAGATGCAAGAACATAAAATGAAAACCTGTTTCTAAATGATCTGTTCTCACGATGTCACCTAGCAGTTTGGTCATAGTGAAGGACTAAATAACTCATTTAAGTTCTGCAAACATGCCCAAGAAAAGAGTGGAGAAAGCTGTTATTGGTACTCAAACCCTCCTCTGGTCCAAATATTTGTTAGATAGGTGAGACCGTAAACCACATTACTTGCCTCCTAAGGTCAGGTTGGCTTTTGATGAGCAAGTATTTCATTAATGCAAATATAGTTGCCTCAGGAATATGATGTAGACATATAAATATATTTTTCATTAAACAATGATGTGATGTGCCATAGTATGATGTTTCTAACTTCATCTTGTTTTCTTATTCTTTGCAAGTTTGCTGCAGATTGCAAATGTAGCATTCCACTACAAGTCCAAGGTAAGAAAAGAACCTTTCTCAAGTATTTCTTGTGAAGTTTCATAGCACCGCTGCATGCTTTCTTAGCATCTAGATTTCCAGTCATATCATTCAGTATCTGCAATGCACAGTAGAATAACAAATTAAAAAAAGAAAATGAATGAAACTGTAGGCAAGGAAACATTTGATTAGCATATTAATGAGTTCCACGGCATAGAAGCAGTAGAAGAATGCATCAAATGCTATCCTAGATAAAGGTAACTTCATTCACCGAATCTATAGAGTATTTATGCAATGTTTGTCACATGCTCTCACTAGAAATTCACAAAACAAGCAAGTTCAACTGCTGCATCAGAAACAAGCCTGGCTGCATTATCCCGTCCCATATAAGCTCACAAGCATTTAATCTGACTTTTTAATTCAATAATACTCGTGATAACAACCTTGGAAACTAAAACCTTGTCATCAACAGCATATAGAGCAACTTGAGAGGGGTGAGGCTACTTCACATTGAAACCGACTTGACAAAAGACTATTTTGATGCATTAGACTTCCCATTCTCTTTTATTAATCTTTTGGAAGGGGCACAACAATGCATTTCATAAGATTCCCATCATCTTCACTCCCTTCCCTGCCCACAAGGGGGGGGGGGGGGGGGAAAAAGCCGTGCCAGTGAACTTTCCCACTACACTTTCATGCTTCTCAAACTCATCTCCTGAGTGCTCTCTGCTAGAGCCTACTAGTATATTGTCCTCCTTGAGTATTTTATGGAGAAAGGAGCAACAAGTAAGCATTTAAAAGCATAAACCGGAAAATTGTAGAGGTAGGCTGGTTAAGATCACCTTAACAACATCATCCAGGCCCCGAGCCTCTTGCAACAACTTTGAGCTCTTATCTTTCAGGACACTGGCAACAAGGAAAACAGAGATGGGGAGGGGGGCTTCTGAGTTCCCTGCCCGATTTTTCTTATTTTCCCTTTCAAACTTCCCATACTGGCGTATTGACTTTGCTTTTCCCTTAGATTCTTCTGCTTTATCACTAGATTCATGCTCTTCATACATAGTGAACAAATCAGGGTCATATTCAAGGGCCCACATCATCTGTTGGATGTTAAGAAACAGAAAGTTAGCAACATATTTATGTTCAACATGCAAGGCAAGAGCAATAAGAAGATTGAACAGCAAGAATTCTCAATATTTATATAGTCATATTCAAAAATAAGAAAGAACATGAAGAAATAGAAGAAAGGAAAACTACAATAAGAATGATGAATTGCAACACATAATATTTCACTGAGATAGCAGGAATGTAGGAGCTTCTATAGCGAGACAGATTAATTAATTTTAACCATCATTTTGTTCAACCCATCTGAGCACAAAAACCTGTGCCTAACTCCTTACAAAAAGAAAGGGCTTTCTGCTTTCAGTCCTTGCCTAAGCAGTATGCTCATATCATATACATCCACTGTTGGAATAAAATAAGAAAAGATTGGGATGAGATAGATTATTTATAGGCCCTTGCAAAGTTTGGTTCTGGATTAGAACTCTCATATATAACAAAAAAAAGAAGGCTTCAAACAGATGTATGTAAGAATCTAAATATTTCACCTTTGTTAGAGTCATTTAGATGGCATACACAGAGCCACAACATAGAAACTTTAGTAACAATTTCTTTTTTACATCAAAGTAACAACAATTTAAGCAGCAGATATATAAAATTTAGAATCAAAATTAAATATAATTTACCAAATGCAATCCAGGAAGCACTTGATAATGTTGTTAATAAAAATTTGAACTTACCTCCCAGAGGTAGAGTGAATCACAAAATGAGAATTCTCGGCGAAATAAAACCATGAGCATCCTAAAAGCAAATAAGTAGTCACCGCCACCAAGTGCATCTGTGAGCCAAGATCCAAAGGTAAATATTCTATTATTTTCTTTCATTCAGAACAAATCAAGGATCGCAAAAGAAAAATGAGAATTAGTATCAGAAGATACGTAATGCCAAAAAAAAATCACAGGACACTGAAATTTATGTCAAACAATAGAGAATTTGCTATGTATCTGGACAAGCTACAAGATTAGTTGGTCATTTTTGGAACTAAAGTTTGCAAGAGAGAATAATATGTTTAGATCCAGAAACAAAATCAGGGAACATATTCACCATTTTTTACTGTTCGTTTTCTTTTTCACAAGGGTGGTGTGGATAACACATATAACGCATTGAAATTCAAAGGGCTTGAGCAGGAAACCACAACATAGAAGATATCTCCAGTCTTTTCTCTAGAATCTAGAATTGTCAAGCACACACAGTATCAACAACAGTCTAATAAGGTAACTTACTATCAAACTCAGTCAGGAGAAACAAACAGACTTTGTTACTAAAGAATAAAAACAAAAATATATTTTTTTCGTTTTAATATTCTCTCGCCTTCATAACAGCAGCCAACATAAATTGATAATGATGCTTTTGTTCATTCACTACAGATCAAAGTTTAGGGTAAATAATTAAGTCCCTTTTAGCCTATAGCATTTTTCAATAACAAGTAAAAAGTTCAAAGTAACAAACGAACAGTAAATTAATCACAATATTACATATATATGATGAATTAAACATACATAATTGAAATGGTTATAGTGCAATACCTAAATGCTGATGTAGTTTTGGATCAATAACTTGAGTAATTGAGGCTAAATTACTAAGTTGTGCCTCCACACCAACAGAGCTCTCAGTGCATCTGAAATTTCCTCGCTTTAAATTTCAATAAGAAACAATCATAAGAAACTTAAAATAAAATAGAGAACTGATGGAGCAACAGCTAGGGAAGCTCCAATAGAACCATTTCAATGGGTCATAAAAACTGAAAGAAAACCAGCATGGCTATTACTAATCAGACCGCAAAACGTAGAAAAAAGAATGTGTTATAACAATTAGCCATAAATAACATGGGCAAAACAAAACCATTAATGAATCGCAGATGGTGCAACTAATTAAGAAAATAGGC
>CANYLF012128079.1:0-14829 GCA_948193215.1 Bocquillonia castaneifolia
TCATCATAAAAAATAGGGGAGATTGTTGGCTAAAGGATAGCAACCCTTAAAATTTTGATGTTGATCAACTTAGACATAGTACCAAGTGTTTAAAACTGGTGTTTGAGTCTATAAGATAGGAGGAGCACAACACAAGAGCAAGGATCAGGTATTAGTTTCAAGTTTAAAAGGATCAAGAGGCAGATTGAAGTTTAGACTGAAGAGACAAAGAGATCAGACTGATGTTCAAGCTTATTGGATCGAGAAGAAGGACTGAGTCTCAGACTAACGAGCCTAGAAACATTAATTATCTGTGTAACCGTTAATCTCTTCTAGATGATTGAGAGAATGCATTGCTGCATTTCATGTGTCGTTTTCTGTGCATAGTCTAAAAACAGTCAACATATAAAGCCAAAACTATTATTTCTTGCAGCTAGGAAAAAGACAGAATTTGTTATGCATTTTCCTTGTTTTGTGGAGAATTTTATTCTTCCATTTTTGCTGCATTCTTCTTGTCGTCACCTGGTGCACAGTTGTCTCATTTTAGAAAGGGTCACTAAGGTATTTCTCGTCAAATAGGGCAACAGATCTATAAGCATCCTTTGTGTATTATAAAAACATACTATTCTGCATCTCATTAAAAAAAGAGAGAGAGATATATAGAGCATTGTGCAGAATTAAGAGTAACATAATAGTATGGCATATTTGAGCATGAATCATTTCATTATCCTCTCTCAATCAAATCAATAGAGCTTGTAATCTGAGAATGGAGAGATCTTAAAAATATTTTTATCTTTTCTTTGATAGGTTAGCAAGTCCCTTTTAATGCTTGTATAGTTTACAGAAGCTATTAAAAATCTGTGTGAAGCTATAGGCTGTAATGAAAGATTTTCTTTGATCCTGTTAAAGAGAATAGTGAAGTTGTGAAATCCTAAGGTTGCTGATCTTAGGTAGTGGATGTAGTCTTATGATGAACCATTATAAATCTCTGAGTCTCAATCTTTCTCTTTATTTTCGTTGATTAGTTTTAGTTTGTTGTGTTTACCTTCTCTCTTCATATATCTAGTAATGTTTTAAAATACTCTCAGACTCATTACAATGTTTTTCAATCTATAGATATATCTCAAAAAATAAAAATTATTTTTGTTAAAAGTTTTCATTAAAAGATTAGTTTCAAATGCCAATTTAGTTTCAAATCAAATAGACTCAAAATTTTCAAATAGACTCAATTCACCCCCCCTCTTAAGACTAGCCTTAGGACTAACAGGGTTGAAGCTTGTGAGAACAGATTTCAATCATTGAAGGATGATGATTGTTCAATTTTTATCATTCTAGAAAGGCCCATGTAATGATAGATGCTTTGAATAAGAAGTCAATTGGCGGTCTTGCTCATGTTAGAATGGAGAGAAAATTCTTGTTTAGAGAACGAGATCAATTGTTTAGATTAGTTGGTTGGTCAGGGAGGACAATAGTGGTTGAACGAAATTGAAGGTTGTTAGCACAATTTAGAGTGAGATTTATGTTCCTAATTAGGGCTAAATAATGTAAATATATGGTTCAGAAGTGTCTAACTTATATACGTAGTTACAACAAAGTGATTCTAAGGAGTTTATAGTCGATGGGGGAAGCATTCCAAGGATGGGCACTAGGGTGTGTGTCCCTAAGGTTGATGAGTTGGAGAAGGAGATTTTGGTTGAAGCTCAACACACACCTTACAGTGTTCATTCTGATGTAACTAAAATATGTCAGGACCTGAAAAACATATATTGAAGAACTGATAAGAAGAGGAATATTGTATATGTTGTGTTAAAATGTATGATGTGTTAGAAGGTGACGTAGAATACTAGAGACCAAATTGATGGTTATAAAAATTGCTCAATTCTCGAAGGGGAATGAGATATGATTAATATGGACCTTGTGATTGAATGACCTTACAATGTTGGCAGGATATGAACTAATTTGGAAAATGGTTGATAGGTTGTCGAAAATAACTAACTTTGTACCTATGAAGGAGAACTGATCAGAACATAAGTTGGCTACGTATTGCATTTCCAAAGTAGTATGCTAACACAGGATTCCAGAGTCTATCACGTTAGACAGAGGTTCGAGTTGTATATCAATAATCTGGAGGATATGTGGGAGATGTGTGAAATGAAATTATGGGAGAAGTAATGGGATTTGTGGATACCATTGAATGAGAATTCACATAATAACAGTTATCATGTTAGCTTTGGGATGACTACAATTAAAACGTTGTGTGGAGGAAAGCGTAGGTCCCAGTTGTGTTGAGACATCGTGAAAGGCAGCTTTCTACATTCGAGATGGTCCAAATCATTTCCGAGGGAGTCATAAAATAAAGAAACTGTGAAGATATATGTTTTTGAAGGACGATAGAAAGGCGATTGCATCGTGCGAGATCAGTGAGCTAGAGCGGAAGCGTGAGAGATGGGAATATCCTAAAAAGAAATTTGAATAAATAAAAACAATGATAATAATTTAACAATTTAAATATATTTTAATAAATTATATGGATGAAGAGATTTTAATTGGTTTTGGAAAAACAATTCATATTAAAGTTTAACTATTAATGTTTTGGCATAAACTAGAAATAATTCTTATCGACGAATACATGGTTTTTCAATTATCGATTTATTTTGAAATTTTGAGGGTGAAATTTTCACAAGGGGGAAAGTATGCAATACCTGTAATTTTCTTTTTAATTCTAATTGCTATTTTAAAATAATAATATTTATTTATTTATTTTTAATTTACTTCTTAAAACTAAAATTTAGTGACTAATTAAAAATTTAAAACTATATATAAAACTAATTCTTTTGTTAATTATTTAGGTTTTGGGTCTTAACTAGTATTTATTCAATTCTCAAGGAAGGACATATTAACATGATCTTCCTATAAATTCTATTATTAAATTTGGATTATTTTGTTCTTTAAAAATTATTAATATTTGGAAGAGTTTTTAAATTAATTTTCCTAAATTAAATTGTTAGAAATAATTATAATTAAGTAATTGAAGTGTTGGATTAAAGTTTTTGTTTTAAATAAGAGTTATTTCAAAAAAGGACTATATTGCAAGGATTAAAACTTTGAGCTATATGTGAATGTTAAATCTGCTAAGGGTGCATATGCAACAAAAGTTTATAAAAAAAATCTAATTAAGCACCTAAATTATCTGTGGATGTGCACTGTAGCAGTCCCCCTCCGACCACCTAATTTCAGCCATATCCACCCACTATAGTGATATCAAATTGAAACAAGTTCTCCCCTCTGTCATGTGTTACCAAAACCCCCAATTTCTATTGTCGAAATTTGAAGACATCGGCTTTGGAAGTGCTCTCAATGGCAGCCATCATTGTTCTTGGTGTTTCACTCTTTGCCCAAGCAAATTGACACCACAATCATGATTCTTGACTCGAGTAAAGGCTATACAGCCTTGTCTGCGACATGGAGGAGCATCAGATGCTAGTGGACAACGAAGGGTGGTAACTTTGATGTTCCTATTGTGTTCTCTTCGATTTGTAGAATCTGGTGACTAAGACAGCACGTGAAGGTGAGTCGGGGGCTTAAGGGAAGATAGCGACCAATTCTGGAGAGTTTAGCCACCACCAGCGATGGCACGTGGGTTCCACGTGCCGCATACAGAAAAAGTTCAAAATATTTTTAAAAATTATAGAAAATTATGCCGAGTATTTTTTGTAACTATAGGTTGATCTAATTCTTTACAGTTTTTAAATTAAAAATTCCCGAAGTTAGAAATCGGTGTATGGAACTTCTCGAAAAGCATGAAAAATGGCTAGATATAATATGTTTAGGCTGTAAATGAATTATTAGGATAGTAAATAGATAGAATTAAGCTAGAGATGAATTTTAGATAATTTATTGGGATATTAAATGTATTTTTAAGCGGTAGTTATATATTTACCATAATTGATGGCCCTAATTATTGAGAATAAACAATTAAGGAATTAAATGAGAATTTTGAATAATAAATATAAATAAGTGAAATGGATGTAAGATCGGGTTTATATATTGATTAAATTGCGAATTCGTAGAAATGATATTAATTGTTAAAGAATAAGTGGTATTTGGAATTAATAGGAAACTATGCAAATAAATTATAAGAATAAGTTAAAAGATTCGTACGATAAAATATATTAAGATTAGATGTTAGATATGATTTTGATATTAATGATATTAATTGTTGGCGGGTGGATGATAATTAAATATAATAAAAGTAAATCATTGATATGGACGTGAGATTGATTTTATTAGGATTATATATAATTTTAATATGAGTAATATTACTGACTTCCAAGTAAATAAATAAATTTTAAGAATTAAGTTAAATAAATGATTAGAAATTCGGACTGTTTATACTATGATTAGAAATTCGGGTATTCATTGGTGGACCCGGTATGTGTGTTGGTTATAGAAGTGTGATTTATTTACAGGATAGGCTCCACTTTGGTGGAGAGATATCTGTTTTACAGAGGAGATGCTGCCGAATATTTGGTAGAATTTTCTCGTAAAACGTGATATCGATTTAGAATTGTAAATAACTAGAATTTGATAGAGTTAGGAGTAATCGAGTTAGTTGCGATGGTGTATGTAGACTTCTAGAATTCTAGGAAGTCGTGTACGGTGGTTTAATTATAAGTTCTGTTATTATTCATATTCTATAGAGAGTTCAAGAGGCCGAAGCGAGCCTAGAGACATAGAGGCGTGAGGAGGTGCAAATCCCATCTGTGAGTTAATGTCATAGTTATATTTTTCTCATAGAATGCATTCATTTCATTAATATTGCTAAATAGTATAATATGCATAAAGTATAGTATATTCATTTGCATAAATAGTATAAATTATTTATGTATAGTGTATATATTATAAATTATAAATTACATATATAATATGCATATGCTGTGTATGTATTGTACGGTGAATATGATTGCTACGTGCTTGTAGACTGAGGATGGTTGTAGGACAAGCTACATGGTGGGTGTTACCAGGTTGTATGCACATAGGAGTCAAGTATGTTTAGATGGTTATGACATTACGGACGGGGCTTGCTCGATGAGGTGCTCTCGGGTGCCGATCCTTTATATTTATATTTATATTACGGTGGATTGCTCGATGAGGTGCTGTCGGGCGATCGTTATTGTTAATGTCTGGGGCTTGGTCAATGAGATGCTCTCGGGCACCAGATGATTAATATTAGATGAAGTGAACCGCATGGAATAAGAGAGCCTATGGGTTATAGGGGGGGATTAGAGAGTCTAGGGTTTTTACCTTGATGATCCTCCCTGTTTATATCGTTTTGTAATTCATGGGAATGTGTGTGTGTAATATATTCTACATACATATATATATATATATATATATATATATATATATAATTGTGTGATTGCTTGTGGTTTAGGATGCATTATATAAGTATGATATTAATTCACTTAGTGAGGTCTGACCCCCCTCAACTTATTTTTCAAGATCTTTCAATTCAGACCTCGAATGTCAATTCGCTCTGCCGGATTTCTTCTTCTCTAGTTGTTTTGAGTGTGTTATGATATTATGTATTTCTGATGTATCGACTTTAGAGCTGCAGTGATAACCCCTTTCTCAGGTTGTTATGCATGTGTTATCAGTTATCAGTTATGATCTGTGTATTATATATTATATTATTATTGCATGTTGTTTGGATATATTCGGAATGTTTAGAAAACGTTAGCCTTTAGGGCTATAGTAGGAGAATGTTGGATTGCGTTTGTGATATGTTATTTAGCAGGATATGATTATGTGTTGGATAAATTGGGTGGAATTGATGTGTTTATTAGGTTTCAGGCTTGCTATGGGTTCCGGTAGCGTATAACTTTCCTGTTCCCTAGTACCGGTCACGTACTCGGGGTTTGGGTTGTGACATGCCGACTCCCACGCAGTGGATTAGTTTGGGTCCAAAGGGTTTGGAATACCACTGAGGTAATAACTATAAAAAAATAAGAAATATATAAATAATATTTAAATCAATAAAATAGTATAATATATACAATATAATTTTATTGAAAGATAAATTGTATCAGTAAAATAATAAATAAAAAAATAAATGCGTCAAGTCATTATTTAGAACAATATTAATATTGGGCAATCAATAAATTTGTTGGTTTACCTTTTAAAAATAAATAAAATAAGAGAATATTTATAAATAATAGTAATAGTAATAGTAATTTTATTTTTCTTTTTAATAGGTATTACCTACAGTGGTATGCCAAGTCTTTTGAACCTAAACTAATTTAATGTGAGGGAGTCGGTGCATAGCCGTGGCTCATTTGAGCCTCTTACCCTTTTCCAGTAAAGGCGAGGCTCAAACTCAAAATATCTTCCGGAAATCTGAATGATTTTATCATCTGTATCAATCTTTGCTAGTAGTAATTTTTTAAAAAAATATTATTTATTACAACTACCATAAAAGTAAATAAATAAAAGGATAGTATAGTGTTTTTGACGTTATAATTAAACTTGGTCATGTCCGGTGCCTTCTGCAATCAACATTAGACAAAGCAAAAAAAGTTATTATGTCATATTTTTCTTTTGTTTTTTTTTTGCTTTTTTGGTACATCTTTGTCATATTCTGTCTTATCGTTAATAATTTGGTAAATCAATTCATAATATATATAATAGTTTTAGATATTATAAAACTAAATTTAAAATTTTAAAACTACCAACCACTTAATCGTATTTAACAATTAACTTTTTAGTTTTTAATTTCTAATTACTATAAATATGATAGGGGTGAACGTCTCAACTTCTAGATCTATCGTTATACATTTGTACGGTTTATATATATATATATATATATAGAGAGAGAGAGAGAGATAGATATTTTATTAAATCAATAAGCTGTAGAAAAGCTTCAATTTAAAATAATTTCACACACTTAAAGTTACATTAATGAGTGAGAAGAAGAAAGGAAAAAAAATTCAAACAAATAAGAAGATAACATCAGAATACCTTATAACATCTATGGAAGTGTATGGAAAAGAACTAAAACAGTCTTGAACAAATACGCCGCATGCAATACACATTTGTAAATGGTATTATCTAAATTATAAGAGCATGCATGAAGAGAAATTTCACCGATTCCTATTTTTTCAAAGGCAAAAAGTATAGATAAGTCTTAAATTATATCATAATTCTCATCTCAGTCCTTAAATTTTAAATATCTCATTTAAACCTTTTAACTTTTTAAAATGGTACAAATAAACCTTAACTCTAACGGACACTAACATAACTGTTATTTACAGTGAGATCCATATGAATAAAAAAAGACATATTTGAGAATAGGAGAATAATAAAAATAGTAACATACACTTGTCACCTTTTTAATTCTGCAATCATGATACAATTGTGTTCTATATATGACGAACAATTGGCTCTGTTAACCTCCGTTCGGCTAAGGATGTATTTGAGACAATGAAAAAAGTTTTTTTTGATCAGTGATATTGAAAAACTTTGGAGAACGGATTTGAGACATTTTAAAATTTAGGAACATATGGGAGAATCATACTATAATTAAAGGGTTTATCTATAATTTTTGCCTTTTCCACATGACCCAGATGAATAAGAACCAAGAGATTCCAAAGAGTTTCGTACGGATCTCTTTCCATGGTAGAGTGTAATTGATCAAATTAGTGGTTAACATTTTCTTTTTCAATTTTTAAGCATGAAAAAATAACATTAAGCATCCATAAGCACACAAAAAATAAATTATCTAATATACACATATATGTATATAAAAAAAAATATCATGTATACTTCCATATAAAATCTATCATTTTTTTATTCAACAAATTATATGAAAACTTTTTAGATAATAAATCATATTGTTATTTATATATAAATTGGTTAGCCACAATTTTGATATGCTAAACCTAAACCATTAATTAATCATAAAATTTAAATATCACAAACTTATATCTAAATCAATGGATTGATTATGGGAGTGTTCTCAATTTCATTATTGGAATTTTATAGTTCTTCTTTTTGAGAAGAGTTTATGGTGATGATAATAATTATGGTGTAAAGTTTTATATTGATTATCTTTCAAGCGGCATCGTTTAAATACCAGATTAGAGTTGATTAGTGACAAAACACAACCAACTTATTTATTTGGAAAAGATTCAAAGAAATTTTCTCCATTAATCATATATAATTCATATCTATGTATTTCTTAATTGTCCTTTTATTTTATATTTTTTTATTAAGTTGTATTAATTATTGTTCTGATCAATGAATGAATTACAATTTCCTAAAAAAAAAAAAAGACTAATTAACATAAAATTAAGTTTGATTTTTCAGTTCACATGTTGTTTGCCCACCCCTATGGCATATCCATCCACCAGTATAGTGTAGCCTTTAAGTCCTAAACATGATTAGGATTTAGAACTTTTGCTTTAGCACGTTAAAGTGGAAAGCTTATAATTTTATGACTTTAAGCTACAAAGAGTAAAAATAAAGTGCAAAGAGGGCGACTTATTCCTTTCTTTGTTTAATAATTAATGTAGACACAAAGTATAACAATTTTGACCAGATAATTATTTTTTAATTAATCTAGTAAAAATTAGTTTTTCTAATAAAGGATTTTTTCTTTTAATAAAAAATTAAATTTGTTTTCCAATAATAGAGTTAATTAATTGTTGTTAATTTATGTCTTGTTGTACAATTTAATTGATATCTAAATTACTTTTCTAATATAATTAATTGTTATTCTAAATTATTATAACAACTAAAATTACACTAGCTGCATCAGTGTAAAACAATGTTCTTTTTAAAAAAAAAAAAAAAAAACTCGTGTATAACGATGATTCATCTTGCTCAAGGTTTTCTTGGAGTGAGGTTCAAATTTTCTTTTATAAGATAAATGTGCAGAGAATGTTCAAAGATTTTAAATTACATCAAAGTGTAAAGAGTCTAGCAAGACAAAAAGAAGGAAAAAAAAAAATAAAGTGTAAAGTGCGGCTTATTTTATTCTTTTTTGGGTTCCGTTATTATTGTAACAAACGTTTATGCCCACGATGTGTGACTTAGTGAAATTTTTTTTTTTTTATTTATAACGTATTTTATATTTGTAATTAGTTTGAAAATTTTGTTATGTAATTTATATTTTTTTTATGGGAGAACTTATTCATGTGTGAATATAAAATCGATAAAACTTATAATATATTATATTTAAAAGATAATTGTCAATTTTTTTTTCATCTATTAGGATTATTAAAACACAACTTTAGATTCAAACTCATGAACTTTATAAACCCCACACACACATAGACACTCACGTATGCATACACAACTTATGATTGTTAAAATTATTTAATAATTTTTGTAGATTGTTCATAACATGTTACTCTTTTCCTTTCAATTTTAATATAAAATTCATAAATTTACAAGTAAATGGTAAAATTTTATTAACAGTGGAAATGTGTTGTACTTGAAATTTAGTATAATCACAAAAGGATAGAAGCATTTATAATTGAAACTAACAAAAATTAAAAAAAAAATAGAGAGAAGCATGGATTATAATTAATCTCTTACCTATTTTTAATGATTTTTTAATTTTCATAACAAAAATAGTTTTTTTCCATGATGAAAAAGACAAAAATTCTGCAATACATATTTCTCTTTATTATAAATATGTATTGCAAATATACGCAAGCTAGAATAATCAGAGTGAGAACCGGCCATACCTTTTGAGGATTCTTAAAATCAACTGCAGTTGATGGAGACCTATTCACTAGATAATTAGTATTGATTGCCTCAGCCCAAAACTACTTTGAAAGCCCATCATTTAGTCACATGCATCAAGCACACTGCAAAAGTATTTGGTTTATGTGCTTTGCAACTCCATTTTGTCGTGGTGTATAGCGTACAATGTGGTGCCTCAATATACCTTCTTTCTTGCAAAACTCATCAAATGACACATTACAATATTCTAGCCCATTGTCTATTCTAAGTGTCTTGACTTGTTTTCAAGTTTACTTTTCAACCACAACCTTCCACTCCTTAAACTGCCCAAACACTTCATCCTTTGTTTTCAAATTTCTGAACATAGTCGTCAATGAAAGTAATAAAGTGCTGACATCCATCATAAGAATCTACTGGAGAGGGACTCCATAAATCTGAATGAAAATACTCAAGGATACCAGTAGTAGTGTGTTTACTAGCATTAAACTTCACTCTACACTACTTTTCCATAACATAAGTCTCACAGAATTTCAATTTTCTTGTTTTCACCCCATTTATCAATCCTTATTTGCTCAATTTAGCAAGCCCTTTCTCAGTCGCATGCCTTAACTAATATGCCTTAACTTTGTACGATCATCATATTTCTCTACAGAATTGGAGACTACCACCATTCGCATAATTGAATTCCCTATCAATATGTAAATTCCATACTGCAATTTACCCTTATCGTGAACATCCTTTGAAACTTTGATATGCCAATCTTCACAAGAATACTTGTACTTTTACTTATCTAAAGCACCTGAGGAAATCAAATTCTTTCTTAAGTCAGGAACATACCAAGAAACTAATGTCCTGACCATCTCATCATACATCTTAACCTGTATAGAACCACTGCACTTGACACTCAGCTCCTCATCATCACCCAATTTCACATTATCATTCCACTCCTTAAAAAAAAATGAATAAATTCTTTGAAAAAGTCATGTTGTAAGATGCACTGGTATCCAAGACCTAGGTAATTGCAGAGCCCATAGTAGAAATAGTTAAAACATCAATACCATTTCCTTCATCAGAACTCTCTTGCACTACATCAACAATACTGTTATTTGATTCCTTCTTTTCAGTTCCCTTATTCCATTGTGGGAAATCCTTTTCTAATGTGTTCTTTTTCTTTACAATGAAAACATCGAGGTCCTCCAAACTTCAATTTGGAAAGTGACTTACTCCTGCTCCCACCATCTCTTTCATTGTTCTTGCGATTGTTAACAACCAAACTTGTACATCTAATCCACCCTCATTGGAACTAAAGACCTTTCTTTTCAATTCCTTAGACTGTATAACATCTTTCACATCACCAATAAAAATGTCTACCATATAGCATGGTATCGACAGAATTTTCATATGAATTCGACAAGGAATATAAAAGAATGATAGCTTGATCTTCATCTTCAATTTTAACCCTAACACCTTGTAAATCTAGAATGATTTGGTTAAAATTACCTAGTTGATCTTTTATCTGTGTATTTTCAAACTTCTAGCAAGGTATATAAACATTGCTATGATATAACTGATTCATTTGAAGTTTCTTTTGGAACTTGCTCAAGACTTCATCAGTTAGACTCAAAAGAATTACACTATGAGCTTTGTTATAATCTTATCTCTTTCATCTTTCTCCATGTTTGTAGGAAAATTTTCTTCTTCTTGTAGCACTGTCACACACCATTGCTGAACTAGTAGAGCCTTCATCTTCACTTTCCATAAAGTGAAATAATTTGAATCATTGAATTTCTCAATTTCAAACTTGTGGGGCGACATCTCAATTAGAAAAAAGCCCTAGATTCCCAAATATGAATTGGTAGTTTATCTTTGATACCACTTATTATGACAAACATAATAAAATAAAGAGATAAAAGTAAGAAAAATAAAGAACACAATAAAGATTTAAGTGGTTCAGTCAATGTGACCTACGTCCACAGGCAGAGGAGGAGAATTCTTATTTTAGAAAGAATGGCTATGTTTAACCATAATCTCCTTTTGATGTATACAATCAACCCTAAGTCAAATATCTAACCTTGACACTTAGATTTTTTTTCAGGATTTCTTAAGTCATCTTAAAACAGGGCAAAACCCACGATCATGCAACCAAGGCCACGATCGTGTATAATCCTTACCCACAAACATGGGCCCTGGTGCACAATCATGGGCAAAGGGAACAAAATCCATGCAAGAAAAACAAGGTTCCCATGAGTAGAGAGAAGGGCCCCACGATCACGCATAAGCCTTACCCATGATCATGGGACAGGCTGCACGATCGTGGGCCCAATGAACAGAGGCAACAAATACAAAAGCCAAGCCACCCATGAGCCATTCTAAGACTAGTCCCAAAAACACCAGCCCGTGGCAAACAAGCCACGATCATGGGCCAGGGTGCCACGATCGTGCAATTTCTTGAGGAAGTTTAGTCAGCATTCTCCAAATCTCCTATTCTACTGACATATGCAAGCCATAATCGTTGGCCAAGGAGCCACGATTATGGGCGTGGCAACCACGATCGTGGGCTTGGGAGCCACGGTTATGGGTGCCGTTACACTTCAAGACAAATAATTTTGTTTTACTCTTTGAACGGCTATTTTTTTTATTTTAAATTAGCCTAAAGGCTAGAAATGCATTAGGGGCTATAATTAGAGTGTCTAAACACCTCATTATGGTTATAGAACTTAAGATTTTGAAAATCATACACTTTAAGCGTTCATTTGAGCCTTTAAAGCTTTTCTAGAAAAAACTTTCTTTTAATCTTTATTTTATTGAGCCTTTTGTCCTCTGTTTGTTTATGCAAACTTGTTAGGGTTGTGTGTGGGTTGAGAGATAGGGTTCTCTTGTTAAAGGTTAAAGAGTTCGCCTTCAAAACTCTTGGGTTTTCGATTTTAGTGTGAGGATCCAAAGGTTTGGTTTTAAGTTGGGTGATGAACCATTAAAATCATTTGTAAAGGTTTAGTGTTGGCCTTAAAACACTTGTATTGTTTGATTTGATAGTGGAAACCTAATAGTTGTTGGGTAAGTGGATGTAGGAATCAAGATTGACCCGAACCACTATAAATTTGTGTGTTCTAGCTTATTTATTTTTATTTCGCAATTATTTTTGATTTAAGCTAATCTTCCACTAATCAACAATTCACCCCCTCTTGGTGACATAAGGGATTTCAATTGTTATCAGAGCTTGTGCTCATTTGCGTTTTCTTCATTACTGGAGTTAAAGATCCAATGGCATCCGAGGGCGATTTTCATAGCTTGAAGCCTTTCTTTGATGGAACTGACTACCTGTCATGGAAACATAAGATGGAGTTCTACCTTGATAGTGATAAAGTGAACCTTTATATAGTTGTTCTCAATGGGTGGACTCCACCAATGAAGGAAGTTGATGGAGTCAATGTGCCTAAGCCAAGGAGCGAGTGGTCTAGGGAGGAGATCGAAGGTAATGGCAAGAATCATAGGGCTGTCACTATCCTCTTGAGCTCCTTATCAAGATAAGAATGTAGCCGAGTTCAAAGATATGATACGACTAAGGATGTTTGGAAAGCACTTGTGAATCTAAACCTAAAATTTCAAATTGGTTAACCGTTAAACCGGTTAACCATAAAATATAATTTAGTTTTTCCGTTTTCAGTTTTTAACCGTTGTAGATTCTTCTAAAAAAAATTAGTGGTTAAATAAATTTTTCATTTTTTAACCATAAAAAATAAAGTATGTAACACATAAAAAAATAAAAATATATCAAGCAATTTAAAAAAATATATATAAAGTATATTTTAACATAAAATATTTCAACATAAAAATCATAAGTTAATGCATGAATCTGAATTTTTATTTTCAGAAATTATATATTTGTGTGTGTAATATATTATATATAAAAACCAATTAACCGTTAACCATCGGTTTTTTTTTATCTATCGACCCTAAACCTAAACCATTAACCATAAACTAACAAAATCTTGAACCTAAACTTAAACCGATGGACCGGTTAACCATAAGATACGGTTCGACTTTTCGATTTCGGTTCGGTTAATCGGTTTCACCGGTTTTATTTTTCCACCCCTAGGGACCAAGGCCCCTCTACCTCAGCCCTTAATTTTATGACAAAGTGCAGAGAATGTAATTTTAAGTCCTCTCTTGTAATAACTGAAATTTTTAAATTTATTCTAATGGTTAAGTAAGAGTTTATTTCTTGTTAAAAGCTAAAATTTAATAATTGATTTTAAGTTTTGAACTAAATACGTAAGTAAATCCTCTTGTTTAATAATTTGTTTTTGGTCTTCTAATATTTTGTATTAATTCCTATCTTTTCTATTATTGCTATCATTCTAATTTGAACTTGAATTTTTCTAAAACAAGTAAATGATTATTTTGGGGAGTTTTTGTACTAATTTTCATATATGTAATACCTGTGAATTTTTTCAGAATTAATTTCTAATTTGAAATTTAATTTAATTGGTTTAATTATTTAAAAATTGAAAAGGGTAGTTTGGGAAGTTATTTTAATTTAATTTTCTGGTGGTATGTGATAAATAATTATACAAACTCGTGGTAAAAATTTGAGACTAAACCAAATTCGGAATAGTATGTAATTGTGATTTTGGACTAAATTGTGAAGAATAAAACTTTGTTACATATAGCTGATTTCGACTAGGGACTCAATTGAAAGATAAACTTTGAAAATAATTACGTCCGTAGTACCCAAATTCTCTACAGATGACCATTGTAGCACCAACGTCTACTCCAGCTCCATTTGGCCATTTCTAGCCACCATTTTCGACGCACCATATATCAAATTAAAGCATGTGAGATTCTCTACAAGTGGGTATAATTGTCCCCAATTTTCATCAGCGAATTTGAGAGATATAAGCTTCAAAAAATCTAGTGACTTTTGGCCATCGTGGTTCAGCCTTCTCTAGCCACTGTTGGCCCAAATTGACATCAAAATTGGTTAGATTGTCCCCAAAAACCCCTAGGTACACTGGACCACAACTGTAAAACCTCCAAATTGAATGTGATTGGAGGCCCGTCGACTTTTGGCCAACGCAAGCTTCAAAGCCTTGATTCGTGCAA
>CANYLF012129043.1:0-13576 GCA_948193215.1 Bocquillonia castaneifolia
TTAATGAGAAAGTGTTGATTTATTTGGTATCTTGTAAAGATTGTTGTAAAGGTTTGAATGAGTTTGAGGTGTTATGAAATTATGGATTGATGGTTGTATATTTGGTTTATATAATTGACTTTGAAAGTCTTGTTATATATATATGTGTATAAATGTATAAGCGTGTGTATATGTATATAATTTGAGGTTAGCATTAGTAGTTATTTATTTACTGAGTTGCCAGCTCACCCCTTGGCATTATTTTTCAGGTTGAAGGTAGAAGTTCATGTGCTTTGCAATAGAAGTTCAGTTTGGCCAGTGAATATTGAATGTGTCATGCATTTAGTTTGTTAAGTTTACTTGTATGTAATTTGAGTTTGTGTTGATAAATGACAAGTGTGTGTAATGAATTTTGGATTGTAAAAAGGTATATTTTTATGTATATTATTTTTATACTCTTGTGATTGAGTGTTGAGAATTTTGTTGTCTTCCAGTAGAAGCCTGTCTTTGATAAGGCCTGACCACGCCTTATTACAACTAACCTTCTGCCTCCTTGGACATTTTTTTTGTATTTGACTTCTATAATTTTTCTAAATTGATTTTTAAGGATTATTTAAGTATATTATAAAGGAATATAAAGTTGGATTGAAGAAAAAGCGCCTTAATAGGCTAAAATAATTGAAATACTATGATTTTTAGTTTTGTTTATTATGTGTATTGAACAAATAAAATTCTTACAAATAAGTACAATATTAATTATAAGCTAATTATATGTTTTAATATTCATGTGAATATATATTGAGTTAGGGTGTTACAAGTACCCTAGCACATTCTTCTCTAGATAAAGAAGCAAGTAAAATAGACATAGCTTTGTGATTCTTACCATTACTTTTTCGATGTGCATCCACCCAATCCTTCCTGTCAAGCATTGTAGTCACCTCGCTTACGATTGTGGTTGGTGGTGTCCATTCATTTGGGACTTGATCCCAAACATTGATTTGGTCACTATCCAAATAACATTGCATACGCAATTTCCAAAGGCTATCTTCAACCTTTACAATGTGAGATTTCACAGGCTATCTCACGACCTTTACAATGAAGATTACATAGGCTATCTTTAACCTTTAAAAAGAGAATTACAAAGGCTCTATTCAAATCTAGAGTTTACCAAGGCTCACCCCAAACCTAGTGTTTACAAAGGCTAACACCAAACCTACCCAAGTGTTTCCCAATCCTCACAAAGATTGACACTTGTACAACATAGACAGATCACTCAACCTAATCAACAAATGCTCCAGAGTTATAACTACCCACACACAATAAATTCACAAATGAATTTATTTACAAAGAAATTTAGAAAAAAATTAATTGCAAGAGTTTGGTTATCTAAGAATGTGTGTTGTTTCTTTAAAGACAATTAAGAGGGTTATTTATAGCCATAAACCTCAAATCTAGCTGTTGGAAATAGTTTAAAAAAGGTTTCCAACGGATAGTTGAGCTTTTAAAATTTTCAGATTTACCGTTGAATCGCGGGCACGAAATACTCCTCGCGACGGTAAAATTTGAAAAGTCGTTGAACGGTAACTTTGTCTTGGGATTCAGCGATGCTCGTGGGGGTGAAAGTTTTTTCGCGGGCATGACCAACTTGCGTAGATAAGGCTGTGGTTTTTGTTTCTTTGGTCACGATTTCGTGGGGGCGAAATAATACTTCGCGGGTGCGACTAACTGGAGTAGATAAGGCTGTGCTTTCTGTTTCTTTGGTCACTATTTTATGGGGGTGAAATTATATATCACTGTAGCAATTAGGCTTGGTCACGAAGGCAATTTTCAATTCGTGTGCACATATAGGAACAGAAGTTTCAGCACTATCAAGAAGACATTGTCGTGAGCGTGTTTCCATAATCACGGGGGCGATTGTGCTCTAAAAAGAAATAGAGCATTTAGAGCTTTCTAGAGCACTTTGTCACGGCCATGATTTATTTTCATCGTGGGGGTGAAATAACTTCGCGGAGGCAATTTTCAGGTCGCGGGCGTGATTTATGGGTCCGAAACATTTTCATCGTGTCAACTTAAATTTAATCAATCCTGCACACTTGGAAACTTTGTCAGATTTAAAATTAAGGTTTTTAAGCTGAAAATATGATAGATTCAGGTACATAGGTGAGCATGATTGATGCTAAAATGGCCCTAGAACACATGAAACATCAAGAAACTCGTCAAGAGCAAGGACATGGGATAATGGTGATATAATGACTTATTGTTTGGTTTGGATGTTGAGAGTTTACCTATGCAAACGTGCGTACTATGTCGGCAATAACATCCCCTATTGATGTGACAGACATAACCAATTCCTAGGAATTTTGACTTGCCAAACGGATACGTGTGTGGGAGTAATAAAGATGGCAGGTCTACTACTTGGTAGTATATGTGTTTGACTAATGTTTGTTTCTTGTGTCCTCTTGCTTTGTGCTTTCATGCATACATGCATACATGGATTCCTTGCATATAAATGACGCGAGACAACTAGTACCAATCAACACTACGGGAAATGATTCAGACTGTAGTCCAAAAGGCCCTAGAAGCTGAAAATTAGAAGATGCACTATATGGGTCCACCACTACCTGGAGCACCATTGCCACTCGACTTTAAGATGCCTGATTCCATAGAAAAATATTCTGGTCTCAACGACCCTGCACTCCACATGATGAAGCTTAATGTTATTCTACAAGCCATGATGCTATCACCTGCTCAGCGATTGAGGGCATTTCCCCTATCTTTACAAGGACCTGCCATGACTTGGTATCTGACACTATTCTGGTGATTGATATAAGGAAATCACCATCTGAGAACTTTGACTATTTGTATGAGAAAAGGTTGATTATTCTGGAGGTAGTAGATCCTAGTACCTTGACACCACAATGGGGGCCAAATGCTTGGAAATACTATAAGTATTGTGTTCGCTTGGGGCATGATGCTGATCACTATGGAGTATTGAAGGAAGCCACAAATGTTATCATCGCTAGGGATAAGTTGGAGGAACGAGAGCCAGGAAGATACTATCGACCTGACATGCCAAGAAGGAGGGCAATCCCCAAAGGAGATCTATACTAAGGAGTCGCATAGGTGCTTCTGTTGACTTATTTGGCTAATTGATCACTAGAGGTCTTATCAAGCTAAAGTAACATACCGGACCTCTTCCTGATAGAAACAGTCCTTACTGTCAATTCCATTGCCACAATGGACACTACTTAGAAGAATGCACGAGCTTTGTTTTTTAGTTCTAAAAGTTGGTCCAACAGGGGACCATAATTGATGTTGGTGGAGGAAAATGAGGATTTGCTGATGACTGAATGATCATAGAAGAACTGTCTCTGAAAGAATCTGATAGTTTGGAGTTTACAGTAGATGAATGCAACTGGATGAAGGAGTACTTGATGAAATATCTCTTGGAGGAAATACCAGAGCTGCTTAAATCCATGGAAAAATAGTGAAAGAAGGAGTATGGAAAGGACAAAGACCCAGATGACATGGAAGATTGAGATCTCACCAGAAAGACCAGAAAAGCTTCTTAGACTTAGGAAACATTCCTTTTGTTTGTTTATTTGTTCTTCATTCTTAGGAATTAAATTTTTTTTGCAATTTCCCTTAAATAATGCAAATAAAAAGTTTCTGTTATCCTCATCGATTCTGTTTTTGTTTCCAAAGTCAATGATATAACTGCCAATTTCACTTACTTGTTTGATGTTTTACCTGATGGCAATGTGCATTACATGGATCATATTATAAGGGAGTAATAGAGTAAGGGAGTTGCGGCCTGGCTTGTGGGCCAGGATCATAATTTCCTAATGATATGATGTTAAATTCCCTTAAGGATGCTAAATGTCATAACCCAGAGATCTGAGCTCGGCATAAGCATTCCAAAAGTGTGGACGTGAACCTTAACCTTTATATAACCATTAATTATCCCTTAACAAGCAATAATATATAAGGAAAGCAATAACACCTAAAGCATTCTGTGGATAAAGAGGGGTTACCTCAGTGATCCAAGTCATGCGACGACCGCGGCACTGTGCGTTTAGCATACGAGAACTAATAGTGTGAGTCGTCACCCAAATAGGCATCGGGAAAAGAAATTGGTGAGTGTCTTGATTCCCTTAAGAATGCATAAGACACCAAAAAGACAAAGAGATTCCGAGATCGGACTTATGCATTCTTAAGGAGTGATTCTTTACAAGCAACTCATAGGATTATATCTACCTTCATTTCCTCTACTTAAAGCAAATAAAACACATAAATATACACATACCTTTTTCAACATTTAAGCATGCATATATGGATTTCTATTACAAACAAGGATCAATTTTAAATTACCAAATCATAGTTAGTCCAAATTACCTACAAATGGTTAAAGTAAACACAACAAACACGTCAACACAACCTAGGTTGCTACAATTTTAACCTATGGATTGCCAAATAGCTTTATTAGGTTCATTTCATGCATATTTCACCTATTTTTTTATACCAAAGAAGGTTAGATTACTTACCTTTTAACTACATTCCACGTGAAATATTTGTACACAGAAGTTGCAGAGCATTAGGAATCATTGCCAGAGACCAACGCCTCTCCTTTCAATAGAGAGCACCTAACGCCACTCTTATGAGTGGTGTTGAGGCTCAACGCCACTCTTTGGAGTGGCCATGGAGCTCAACCACTTTCATTAGTCGCATTGCCTTACACACATGCAGGAAACAGTAAAAAATGCAAAAAAAATGCAACTTTCGGGCTTACCAAACCTCAAAAATTGATAGAAAACTCAACCAAAACATCAATACAGGATGCAAACAACCTAAAACAAGTGTCTATATGGCACAACCCAACCGAGCATACATCTATACATCAAATAGCATGCAATTAGCATTCATAGTAAACATTCAAGATTATGAATACTATGAAACATGCTCTCGAATCATTCAAATCATATTACAACAATTCAAAACAACTTAGAATGATTTCTAGACAATAAAAACATGCATTACAACATGCATATAAATTATTTACATCATGCCAATAACTAACAGTAAATATACATTCAATACAATGAACATGCAGTGCATTGATTTTTATAGAAATCAACTAAAACCTAAGGGAACGCACAAAATCATTTCAAAAATCATTTAAATGCCATAAAAACATGTGTTAGATTAACAAAACATCAAATCATAGCATTTTAAAAGATCAATCAGTAAATTTCAATTGAAATTGAAATGAACGTACAATATATTGTAACTTGTGAAATCAATTCAAATACTTTTGATTTTGATTAAAACATGTTGAAATCATCCAAAAACAATATAAAACACAATTTAAAACAATTTTTGGAATCAAAATCATGAAAATAGAAAAATCACGTATAGTGTAGTAAAACAGCCAAAATCAAATAACAATCACACATAATCATTAACAATCACACAATCATGCCTTAAAACACCTTAATTGAATAGATCTAACACATAAACATGTTAAGAATCAACAAAACAAAAATCAAATGAAAAAGGTAAAAGATGTAGTACGTATGTTCAAAACAACTTTCACGGCAAAATTGAGCAGATGAATATTTTGATGCATACAATGAATGCAAATCATATTATTTTCACAATAATTATAAATAATCAACAATTAAAAGAATTTAGAGTACCTACAGTGATGATCAATGAAACTCCAAATTCAACAGACAGCCAAACTTAGGATAAAACTTCTATAGGAAGGCTTGATTTCCCTCAGTTGCGAGTTTTTTTTGGCGTTTTATTATTTTTTAATCACGTACTATTCTTTTCTTGTTGTTTATTTTCCCTCTCCAAACTAAAAGAAACTTACAGGAGCTAAATTATTTTGCAAACCCTCTATTCAATTTAAATTCCCCAACCTAGAATTGCCAACCCTGATAATTCCCACCCCTGTTAATGAGTTTGAGTGTGCCATTTATAGGCAGTGACTCTGTGTCATTACTTAGAAATTAAGCAGGAGGTTTTGAATTTTGAAATGGAGATTGATTCAATCAAATCTTCTATTTATTGATTTGAATTTTGAAAGAACGATCAATGTAAATCCAATTTTTAAATTTCAAATTAAAGGTGATCTCTTGTAAGTTAAAAAGAGAAATGGACCTAGGCTTTTAATTAATTTCAAGCCCAAAGAGCTTAATTAATTACTTAAATGGCCAGCCCACAAGATTTGAATGAAATATGAAGTCCATTCCAACCTTTAAAACCACAATCTAGGCCCAAACACCACACTAAGCCCATGAACATGGCAGCAGATGTTCTAAGCTCATTTTGGAGCCCTAAACGTCAGAATTATAAAAATTGTATTAGAGACAAAAATGTGCAGAATGGCCTAATTTATACATATAATTTGTTTCAGGCCATTTTGAGGCTTATATGAAAAGACATAATGAAAACAATACACGATTTCATTTCAAAAAGATTTTCAAGCTTAAAACAATGCGCTTTCAAATCTGAAATCCATTTTGAAACATCACATGATCAAAATAAAAGCCATAATCACTCTTCTTACACCTTATGAGCTTAAGTGATCATCATTGGGAACTCCGAGCCACTGCTCCATTCTTGCATCCAAAAATTAGGTGTCTACAGTTTTCCCCCGCTTTGTTGGAGGTTTGGAATATTAACCAATAATATGAAAAATGATGACAAAGCACTAACCACATAATTTTTGGAAAATAAATGTGTACCTCAGCTCTAGAATGTGGAACCTTACCTTGGACCTCGGTTTGACTTCGTGGGGAATAGAATAATGTTTTTACCTAGGACCATTACTACCCAAGTTCTAAACTAATCCTATTACGGTATTTGGATGAAATCTCATCTAGGACTATTATTGCCTAAATTCAATTCCAATACTTGATTTCTTTCCAGCATTTACTGCTTTCAACAAGGAATACATCCGGCACTATATGCCTTTAGTAGTAAAGCATCCTGTACTTCCAGCCTTCAGCAAGAAAAGCATCTGGCACTTCCGCCCTTCAACAGGAAAAGCATCCGGCAATTTCACCCTTCAACAGAAAAAGCATCTGGCACTTCTAGCATTCAATAGGGGAATGCGTTTAGCCTTTTATTAGCGTTTTGCAAGGAATGCGTTTAGCCTTTATGGCGTTTAGCAATGAACAATAATCTAAAAAGATAGTGTTTTGGCACTTACCTGAGTTGATTATACTTTGATTTGTTAAGTCTTTTGTTGAATCTTCTGGACTTCACTGGGGAATTCTAGGAACATATTTTCCATTGAGAAGGTTGATTATGACTCACATTTGGAATATGGTTTTCTTCACTTCGTGACTCACACTGGGGAAAAAGCGTTTCAGCTCTATTCCTAAATTTTATGAAGGATTTCTTCTGGTTTGATAATTCTTTGAGGATTCTGAAAGTATTCTGGTGTCAAATACTTACAGATTCTTCATCAACCAATGTTGCAGAGTGATTAAGAAATTTTTGTAGTTTTTTGAATTTTCTGTCATTCTGCAATTTCATCTATCAATTACAGACACTCCGTCTATAGTTTCTACATAATCTTCAAACATTTTAGAGATTTACTTCCAACTTAAGCTAATTTGATCCTTTGTAACCCTAATTTTGAGTTCTAGACCTAATTGCATTGAAACCTTCATCCTTATTTGCAATAAAACTTCTGAGGACCAAATTGGTAATTTGCCAAATAGGGTATAAACCTTTAAATGGGCAGCAGCCCTCTCATTCCCATTTCCTTAGGGTTTTTGGAAGTTCATTTCTCATTTCTTCATTTCTTTACCAAATTTCTTCAAACAAGAAGTAGAAATGGCAGACGATCATGCCTTGGAACCACCCTGGGACCTTGTAATCATCTTTCACATCCGTGGGGAGGTCCAAAGATCTTTGAATGGAGGAATTCAAAGGGGAGGAGGAATCTTCTTACCTTCCAATGCAAAATTCAACATTTCTAGCCTTGTGAGAGACCAAGTAAGCCTCAAAACTCCTTATCTTGCTTGTGAATCATCTGGGCTTTGTTTGTTCTGTAATTATAGAGAAACACGGTGGCCAATGTCTCTAGCATGCCTACATGATGAATTTATGTATGAACTGGGGTTTGTTGGCCACTTGAATTAGGAAAACATGCAAATGAGATAATTGAGTTAGGGATATACTTGTATTGCTTCTTTACAGGGTGCTTCTTCTTCCTTTACCTTCATTGGGAACTTCCAGAAGGTTCATAATGTTTAGAGATAGATGCCTATAAAGGTTCAAACTCTAGTTATTCAGGCTGGATTTGGACCCTTCCTTTCTGCTGTTGCTAATGGTGCAGGGAATCTAGACAATCCTCATTGTGACCATCGTTCGATGCAGGTCCTTATGAAGAAATGGTTTAATACTACCCACACATTCTAGTTACCATGTGGGAGTATACACTATCTTCTACTTCCTTTTCTACCATTACTGGATTGGCATGTGCTGGTTAGAGGATTTTCTTTGATGGAGGGATCTACTTTGTAGATGAGCTAGTATAGAATGAGTATATCCTCCGGATGTTGGGGATGCTTCCTGGTAGGAAGAGCTCGAAGAAGCTTTATGTTGATGCTTTGGCTAGACATTTACAAAGCTATCAGCCTGGTTTACACTGGAGGTTCGACTAGATGGCCCATGTCTTTATCCTGTATCAACTTAGTATCACCCTATTCTGTGATACCAATACCACTATTCCTCTACATTTTGTTCCAATCCTCTGAGACTTTGATCAGATGAGTACGTATAACTGGGGATCTCCTACTTTATCCTATCTGTATCTATGCATGAATAAGATTATGCATGGTGGAGTGAAATTCTACGGCTTCTGGCATGCTACTCATGTAAGTTGCTTTCTGCTTTTGTAGCTTCCTTCTTTGCTTGCTTGCTTCTAACTTTATCCCTTATTTTATAGGCCTGGGCCATCGAGATGGGTTTGCTATGCCAATTTCTGCCTATTCATCATCCCCATACATTCCCTATTCTTCGACGGTGGGGTTTGCATCACATGTCTATTCATGCATCTTTGGTTCATCACCATCGTGAGTATTTTAACTTACTTACTGTTGATAGGATACAACTACAGCAACTTTGTTAGTTTAAACTAAATCGAAAGTGTGTTAGAGACTTTCCTTATTTTTTTAGTATTTTACAGCTTGACAGAGGATGGCTTGGCTCAGTTGAGAGATATCCTCCTCATATTGTGGCCACTATGGAGAAAGATAGCATGAGGATTCTCCTAGAAGGACCTGGGATGAGAATGTGGTTTCGTGGAGAGAGGACTCACCTTCAGTATACTGTGAGGTTCCATAGAGAGCCTTTTGATCCTCCATTGGACATGTTCTAGGGTCATGAGATTGGAGATTTTCTTGATAGTGCTCTCAATGGTTTTGAGTGTTCAGCTTTTATTACCCAGGCTAAGGATTATCAAAAGGTTGTTAGATGACAATGCCTTCCTACACTTCCTATGTCTGACCAGATGCTTTCCAGGGTAAGATTGCTTGGATTTCCCTTTTAATGGACCCTTTGACTTCTAACTAGGATTGTCACTTTACAAATTCAGATGGGCATCGTCACTTTCCCTGATCGTGATGATTCTAAAGATGATGCTAGTGATACTAAGGATCAAGCAGTTGAGGTTCCAACCAGGCCTCATCCTTGAGCACGTTCTCAAGCTAGTGATATTCCCAGTTTCAGCACTAGAGGTCTTGGGCGATCATTTCATGGGCCAGATGCCCCCAGGCCTTGCGTAGCCCGTCCAGTGTGAGGACATGCTCAAGATGATGATGGTAGCTTTATCCCTGGCCATATCAATGAGTTTCCTAGCTTGACAATCATGCATAGATCTCATGTCGGCATTACTGAGCATACTTTCTAGCCAATTAGTTCTTCTATTGCTTTCACTAGCAGATGCACTCATGTAAATCTTCCCCTTTTCACCTTTTGATCTTGTTATCTGGTTTCCAAAATTGACAGATTCATTTCCAAGTTCTTGTGCATGAGATGACTTGTCTTACTTATTTATACCAAGCTAGCAAGGCATAAGCTGTTGACTGTTGTGATGCCTAGATAGAGGCCTATGCTTAGCCTGTAGGGTAAATGCTGATCTGAAGAGCCAACTTGCAGATTATGAGGCTGTACAGGATGATGAGGATGCTGATGACTAGGAGGACGCTGAAGATGATTAAGAGTCTCCTCAGGATGATGTTAGATAGCTAAAGGCACATCAGGATGATATTGAGGGTGTTGATGATGATACTGAGGAAAAGAATGATGATGAAGTTGAGGAGGATGATCATGATGATGGCGAGGACTATGCTGGATAGTCCACTCTTGCAGTTTCTGTTTATTTGACTTTCTGAACTTTATGTATCTTTAGGATTTGTTATCCTTGTCCTTGAACCTACATGTTATTAATATATATATATATATATATATATATATATATATAGTATGTATGCATGGTTTTTTTATGCTAATCCTATAATGAATGCATGAAATGTCGTGTATAGAATCCTCCTAGAGTCGTGAAATTTTGTAAGAATCTGTAAATCATCTTCTGGAGTGTGCCTATGGCCAATGCCACTCATTGGAGTGGAGTCACCTCCAACGCCACTCTTAGGATTGGCGTTGGTGGCAACGCCACTCGTGGGAGTAGCTTTGAGGTCACAAATGGCACTCCTTCGAGCTGTCGTTCTGTGTTTAAAATCTTGACCCGTTTAAACTCCTACTCAGTCCTGGATTCCCCCAGACCTCGTGGATTATCAATAAGACCTCTGTGTCTCCATAAAAACATTAGAAAACACCAAATCAAAGCCCTGGAAACTCTCCCAACTCATTAGAATGTTTCAAAATTCCCTGAAAACACATTTGTAAGGGTTAGAAACACCATTTTGGGAATCTTTAAAAACTTTCCACCTAGCAAAATTTAAATATTTCTCAAACTTTTCTTATGATCAAAAACTTCTTCATGCAGTAGTTGATTGATAAAGTGACAGAGATCATGTTTTTCGCTTCAATAGAATCAAAATCTGCCTTTGTTTGAAGAATTTGAAGGCATTCTAGGCAAAGTTCATGATTCTACTACTCCCCTAGCATTACGTAGCCTGTATGCTCCAACCCTATAATTCATGTCTGGCATCTTTAAAGTAACTTCTAACCAGATGCAATCCTATGTTGATGGCCAATACATTCTGACTGAAAAGACTGCTTGAATTGGGTGATTCCAAACCCAAAGGATGCAAACCTTGGAAGATGATTGCCAACTTTTGCCTTTATTCTCACTTCTTGGTAATCTCTACAGAGGGTAGAGGTAGTTTTCAGATCACCTATATCTTGGAACAGGTGAACAGAGAACATAATCCTTTTCCGACCATCTTGGCTGAAGCTATAATTGGCTTAGATTCTGCCAAGAACACTCGAAGGCTGAGAGGTATCCCTTTGCTGCTTCAGGTATGTTTGTTTTGGTGTTCACTATTTCCCAATTTTCTATCAAGGCTTCATCTGTTTTTGTGAACTTCTTTAGATTTGGCTTATGGAGAAATTGGCTGTCATGATGCCCCCAGTTATTCCCAAAACTTACAAACCTCGTCAATGGCAATCTAGGAGACATGCTTTGTCTGGAGTTCAACGTGCTATTTTGCAAAAGACTAGTGGCTAGACTAACTTCTTTTCTTCTAGGAGCAAGGATCAAATCCATTAGAGCTGTCCATGGTGGAATCTTTCTTTTGTGACTATTGGCTGTGTAGACCACTATGTTCTAGTTACTCGTTTTAGAACACTGACCTTCTATTACCGGGCTAGAGCATGCAAGCAATAAGAAATGGTGCAGAGTGTTGGCTTTAGTGGCATCAATCTATCTTATTTTGAGTTTAACAACCCTTTATCTTTGTCTTAAAAAATTCCTAAGTGTGTAGGTTTTCAACCAAGCTAGTTTTGAATGACTCCTGCAAATCACGCCCGCGATAAGTGGGAGCCATGCCCGTGGCTATATATCACGCCCAAAATGATGAGATCGCCCCCACGACCAGCGAAAAAGCATGCCCGCGAAAAGGAAATTGCACCTAGACTTTTTGGTGAAAACTTAGATGGCTTCTGTACACTTCAAGGTTGTGCCTGTGACATAACAAAATCGCACCCGCAATTTGAGAAATAGGGAGCCCATTTCAGAAGGTTCAAGGTCGCACCCGCAATGGACTAAATCACCCTCTTGATTTTATCAGAGAAAAGCCGCTCCTTAAACAGTATGAAGTTGCTCCTCAATGACATCACTAAATTATGCCCCACGGTTTGATCAAAGAAGAAGCCATTCTAAAGCAATCAAGCCGCTCTCTCAAACAAAGGTATCTTCGCAAAGGCGGTTTTTGATCAAACAGAGAGCCGCTCCTCCAAGGCCATCTAGCCGCTACACCAAAAAGGCATCTTCTTCTCAACGTGATGGACTAATTGACTCACGGTTTGATCAAGAAGAAGCGCTCCTCAAGGCAATCTAGCCACTCTCAAAGCATCTTCTGCCCAGAGATTTCACACACGGGATTAGAGATATCGCACCCGTGATTTGATCAAACAGAGAGCAGCTCTCAAAGTCATCCTTTGCCTAGTGATCGCGCGCCCGTGATTATAGATGTCGTACCTGTGGCATTCAAGGGAGTTTCTAAGAAAACTGGCCATTGGACAGATCGCGCCGATGACCATCAACCCAGCCCACGATTCAATGCTTTTGTTGAAAAAGTAACTAGCCGTTAGAGACACACTTGGGGTTATTTCTAACAGTTAGTTTTGGGTATTTTGGCTATAAATACCCATCATAAATGTTCTTCAAGTAAGACCATTAATTCTTTGATAGCCAAACTCTTGCAAACTTATTTTTCAATCATTTGTAACTATTTGGTTGTTTGGTTATGGGTAGCTAGAACTCTAGAGCATTTGTTGGTTGGGTTGAGTGAATTAGTTAACCGTGTACTAGTGTCAATTCTTTGTGAGTTGGGAAACACTAGGGTTAGGTTTGGAGAGAACCTTAGAATTCTCTTTGTAATGGTTGAAGATAGCCTATTGAAATCTTCATTATAAAGGTTTGGTGTTAGCCTCTTGGAAACACTAGGGTTTGTGAGTGAGCCTTGGGTAAAACTCATGTGTAAAGGTTGGAGATAGCCTTGTAAATCTCCTTGTAATCCATTTGGATAGTGGAACCCCAAATTGTTTATTTGGTAGAGTGGATGTAGGATAAGTTAGGTCCAAACCACTATAAATCTTTTGTGTTCTTCCTTTCTTCCCTAATCCTTTCTTGTATCATTTTTTAATTTCTAATTCCGCACCAATTCACCCCCCCCCCCCTCTTGGTATTTCAATTGGTATCAGAGCCTTGTTGCTCATTTTAACCTTCATTGGGAGTCAAAGATCAACCATAGGGAGTGAAAGTGGATTGTATGATCTCAAGCCTTATTTTGATGGTGATGACTTTGCATTTTGGAAAATTAAAATGCAATGTTATCTTGATAGTGATGAAATTGATGCTTGGGATTGTATAGAGGAAGAATGGAAGCCA